>CM044445.1:104228535-104243498 GCA_024363595.1 Xenopus borealis
CTTAAACTGAAAGTCCACCTTTCTTTAACAGTTCCAAGTGTCTCTTTGCATGTAGAGGCTTGCTAAGCATCCCTTCAGCCATGTCCTCAGTTGGACAATACTTAAAGTCAAGTTGCCTTTGCTCTTGCAAGTCCCTGTACCATCAGGGTTATACTTGATTTTAAAAGTCCATTTACAGCCAATAGCTTTTCTTCCTTTAGGTAACTCTGTAATCTTCCAGGTGTGGTTGTTATGCAGAGATTTGATGTCCTCTTCAGCAGCATTTATCCACTTATTGGCTTCCACTTCTGGAAGTTGTGATGTCTTTCCAACATGTTGGTTCACATATGCAGGCGGTATTTGCTTTGTATGAAAGTCAAGCAGGTGGATTGCCCTTATTCTCTCTTGTTGAACGCCTTGGTTTATTGTCAGTGCTTGATTGTGTCTGCTCATCTGTGTTGTCAAATTCAGTGCCAACATCAACAGTTTGTTCTGGAGATGTACATGTCACTTGTTCAGTACTGTTCATCTTTTCTGGTGTTTGTTCTAGTGAAGTAATTGCACCAACTCTTAGATCTTCAATAAATGTTACACTATTGCTGATCACCAACGTGTCAATCTTTAGATCCAGAATTCTGTATCCTTTGGAATCTTCTGCAAATCCAACAAGGATACCTTCCATTGACTGATTTTTCAGTTTGCTGCTTTTCTCTTCTGGAATGTAAGCAAATGCTTTGCACCCAAAAACTCTGATGTGTTTAACACCAGGTTTTTCACCATGTCACAGTTCATATGGTGTTTTCATGACAGTTTTGGAGTACAATCTGTTTTTCAGGTAAGTAGCTGTCATTGCTGCTTCACCCCAGTATTTTTCAGATAGTCCGGTATCAATCAGCATACATCTGATCATTTCTGTTCTGTTCTACCACATTATGTTCTGGTGTATATGGGACATTCTTTTGATGCTCTATCCCAAGCTGTTGGAAGAAATCCTCTACTTTGTGTCCAGTGAATTCTCTTACATGGAGTCACATTACAATTACAGTCACAATGCAGTTACATTGCAGTTTTTAAAACACTTCTGATTTGCTTTTCATTAGAAATGCGACTGTGTATCTTGAATGGTCATCTTTAAAAGTCATTATCTATCTATTACCTCCTGCTACTCTCATAGGACCACACACATCACTGTGTATAAGGTCAAGCATTTTTGAAGCTCTGTTCTGGCTTACCTTTGGAGGATACAACACTCACATCTCACGCTAGTTGGACAGGCTGACAATACCAGATCTTTTATCAGATTCCACCTATTCCGTTTTGGTATGCCATCAGGATGTCTGTGACCTAGACGTCTATGCCACATGTGAATGCAGTTGTTGTGCCCATGTGTGCAGGGTCTTGTCTGCTCCTTTACCATTTCCAGTCTATATAGATACTTATCCACTATGGCTGTTGTGATTACCTTTTCTCACTTTGGAATTTTGTGATAAGTCCTTTGGATCCCAGTTGCATTACAGAGAAGAGCCTACCTTTTAGTTTTGGAACATATAGCACATCCTTTATTGGTATAGGCAATCGGTGTCCATCAACATTGTGGCATATAAGAATTCCATGCCCAATTCCTTCAGCTGTAGTGCAACTTCTATCTGCAAGGTAAATAGTCTCTCTGTTATTTAGATCAAACTCAAACAAAAGACTTGTTGCTCCTGAATCTATATACCAGTTCTGGTTTGAAAGGGTGTTTGTTACTTTAAGTTCCATGCCACGATCTCTGGCATCGTCATTTACTGTAGTTCTGACTGTTTGTTTAGAACTTCTTGCCCGTGTCTCTCTATTTTCTTATCCCATTCCTGATGATTAACATCCGGTCTATCTGTAGTTATAACTTCCCACAAGTCATCTCTGTATAGCAGAATTTCTACTTTAAACGTCCATGGTTGATAATTCTCATTATTCAGTTTAGCCACTGCTAGTTTAAGTTCTGAGTTGCTAGTCATGTCTGCCTCACTTCCTTCACAGTGTAAAAGATCAAGGACAATATGGTGGAAAGGAAGAGGAAACTGAATTGCAGTAATGCAACAGCATAGATCATTGAAATCACATATTAACAATATTCACAGCACTATTTTAATACTCCAGTGTTTAAAGGGAAATTCAACCCCTCCCACGCTATGCGCCGAAAGTTCATGAAGTTCACTGATTGAACTTCGTGAACTTTCGGCGCATGCGCAGTAGTACAAACCGGCAAATGCATCCTACTGCGCATGCGCCGCAGAGCACTGATGGAAGAAGGAAGAAGACGTCGCTAGAGAAGATGGTGCCTGGGAACCTGGCTGGAGGGAACATGCATGGAGGGTTAAGTATTGACTTAGGGGCATTTGCCCTGGGGGATAGGTAGGCTGCGGGGGAGGAGGGAGGGAGCCTACAGGGGGTGGGGGGCTGGGGGTTAGCGTGGGAGGGGTTGGATTCCCCTTTAAGCATGAATGCTGTTGCATGTATTCCAACAAACCCCTGAGATCCAAGGAGAACAAACACACTCCTACTAGGTAATGCCCTGGCTGGAATCCCCAACATTGCAAGACAAAGGAGCAAAACATTAAGTTCTCTGCTTAAATAAAATGTTATATGTGATTGTTGTTGGTACGTTATTGTTGCAAATGCAGCAGTGGTTTACAGAAAAGCTTTGATCTATGCGTACATATATGGAACAAAGTACAATTTGGGATCTGTCTGGAGGCAATTAAGATAATATCACTATAGGGACTTTGCCTCTGCAGTAATACTGCTGCAGCTTACTGTACTGTAGTCCCCCTAAATGTGACAGATTGCCCTTCTAATCTGAGAAAACATCTGCTGAAAATCCTTCTCTGTTAAACACATCATGCTGGAAATTCCCTGCTAGAACTGTCTGACAGTGAATTACACCCCTCTGAATCTGTCTTGCTGGCTATGGATCTGTGGCTATAGTCCCAATGGTTAGTGTTTGCTTTGGATTCACATTACAGCAGTACGTTGCTCTGATGTTGGTGGGACATTATTAGTGACTTCCTTATGGAGAAAAGTACTGATGTACATATGTAATTTCTTGATTTTGCAGTGATCCAAAATGTGACACACAAAAAGTGGAGGTAAAAAAGGAGCTGTTTGTGTATAGTGTAAAATAGTATTATATATGGTTGCAAAGTTGATACATCTGTGCTAGCACAATCTGTATTGTCTATTCAGTAAGGTATGTTGGGGCACTTGCTTCTGCTTTTTTGTTCATCAGTGTATCTCGTGCAGTACAAGTTCCAGAGATATATGTAATTTCTACACATAGGAGCATATTACAGCAAGAGATTGTGTTCTTTGTTGTCCCACATGGCAAAAAGGAAAACATCTACTTTTTACCTCATTTTGAATAACTGTTCATATTTTATCCTGTGGATATCTTAGAAAACAGAGAATAATCTACTTTATACCTAATCTTCTGTGTAAAGAGAGATAATAAATAAATAATAAAAAAATCACTGCTCTACAACTAGTCCATTTAGAATTTATTCTAAACGGACTAGTTGTAGCGCAATGATCTCCAGCCAGTGGCTTGTGAGCAACATGTTGCTCACCAACCCCTTGGATATTGTTCTCAGTGGTCTCAAAGCAGGAGCTTATTTTTGAATTGCTGGCATGGATGCAAGTTTTGGTTGTATACATACCAGGGGTATTTCCAAACAGAACCTCCCATAGGCTCAAGTTCAACACCTCTAAATTACAACCCAGCATACACACACACACACCCCTCCACTCTTTCACAGAAACCGTATATGCCCATAGCTATAATAACTGTAGAGTTTAGTATCAAAATAGCCTTTGATATTATGTCTGTCCAAAAAATCATCCAAGCCCCTCTTAAAAGCATCAACAGAATCAGCCATCACAACATCACCCGGCAGTGCATTCCACAACCTCACTGTCCTGACTGTGAAGAACCACCTACACTATTTCAAATAAGTTCTTTTCTTCTAGTGGTTGCCTCTGGTGTGGTGATCCTCTTTATGGGTAAAAAGGTCCCCTGATATTTGTCTATAATGTCCTCTAATGTTGTTGTAGAGCGATGATTGATCTGTGCCTATAACATTGCTAACTTCTTGGTGTGCTTAAAACTAGAAAAGTCTAGTCTTGTGGTGTCAAGAGTGAGAAGGATGAGCTAATCATAACTTTGCTACAGTGTGAAGCAAGGCTATCCACTGAATTAAAATCAGTTTTTTCCAGATAGCAACCTAGCCAAAACCAACCTTCAAAAGGACAAGATCACAATTTAAGGGGTTGGTCTTGGTGGTCTTTCCCCATTAATGAGCTAAAGCGGGGGGATACTGTAAGACATATGTGCTAAGTAGAAACTTTTCACAATTTATAACAAAAAAAAGAATGGAGGTGCTAGGCTATGGAAAATATGACCAGATAGAAATAGGTTAATTAGGTAAATAATTAGGACACCCATAGAAGGTTTATCTTGAGGTGGGCATGTCCGCGGGGTGGTGATACATTTGTGACCCTGTTTTAAATAATGTAATGAAATATGCACTGATCATCTGCTATTTTGTAGCAGTTTTGACCAGATCAACCTAGTGTTCCCTTGCAGCTGGTGCCATCTAGGGTCCCAAGCCAGCCATTAGGAGACTGGCTTCTGTGTCTGTAGACTAGTCCAGACTAAATTTGTTTTGTTCAACTTTTCAAAATGAGCAAAAAAGAAAGGGACTCGTTGATATTAAAGCTTAGACTGTTTGCAGACAGCCAAGAATTTTCAGCCCAGATTAACAAAAGAAATGCCAACAGTAATTGTGAAAAATGAAACTTACATGGGGATTATCCAGGGTAAGCAATGGATAGTGGTTTTCCTTTCCAGATCTAACTGATGCCCCAGTCCTTGCTGACATGATCTAAGAACAGCTGGTTGTTATTCTACAACCAAGACACCACAGCTGGACAAAAAACCTGGGAAAAACAAACCACAGTCTTCTGCATGCCCTTTTCATTGGACATAGTATTTGGCCAAAACTAATGTAATCAGCTCCACATTCAAAACACATTTACTCTAGTGGAAAAAAAAATATTAAAGTTTACTATAATGCTGTTTCACTGGATTAATCACGTCTGCACGAAACATCGGTTCCCTGTTCTGGGCACTTGGAAGTTGACTGAGATTCCCAAAGGAATGATTCTACAGCAAACACTTCAGGCACATTCTATGGAAGAAATGTACTTCACCGTAGGATGTACAAGTTATTAAGTACAAAATTAATATGTTGTGTTTTACTGCTGATTTGCGAAAATGCTGCGAGCAATGTTGCGTGGGGAGTTTTTGTGCAAGGGATAGTATTAAAAGCATTTCAAGTGTGCTGGGTCATTTTGATCTGTTAGATTAGATTGCATAACTTTATCAACTCACTTGAAATTGGTTATATAAGATTTATAGGATTAAAACATTCAGCTCAATATAATGTCAGTATATTATTGTTTAGCTTAAAGGAAAAGGAATGCCAAAGCAATAATCCCCAACTGCTCTCCCCTTGAACTGCATACATTTCAATGTAAAATAATTGAGTTTGTCCCTGAATCACATGCAGAGAATGCATAGGTTTACAGTCTTCACAATGGCCGCCATTTTGACTGCATCATATTTTGGTCAGTGAAAACATAGGCAGTTCAGAAGGGGCCTTAAGAGCAATTTTTATGGGTTTGATAGTAAACAAATGCATCTGTATGGGGTAGCATCAGAAAAGGCAATGGAAGGAATAGCTGGAGATGTTCAGCCATGTGCTGAAATAGAACAGCTTGCAAGTACTGAGCAGGAATGCAGAGAATGGGGCTACAACTAAAAAAAAAGCAGTGCCCTGACTGGGCGAGGAAGAGAAGTTGGGGTAACAGGGGGGTTAACTATAATCCAGTTAGTGGGGAGGAAGGACCAGAAGGAGGGAATAGGTGACAGATGAAGAACAAGGAGGAAGTACCTACCCTTTCCGGTGGGAACACAAGGACGAGCAACATCCCACCCCGCCTGCACTGCTGTGGAGGAATTCTTGCCAGGGGCCCCCAGTTAGGCACAATTCTGCCAGGTTGATTAAGGTGTCCTCAGGCAAGTGTCCCAGGACAGTGGTTTTATGGTTTCCTGCTCCTACTTGCCCGTTGCACCTACCGCTCGCAACAAGTGGCTGGCGTGGAAGGTAGCATTTCATTTGAGGTGAATAATGTTCATGTATATTACCATAATGTTATTCTAATATTGATATTTAGCACATATAATGTTTAACAGCAATTTGTTAATAAAGCTGTGGCCTGTTTTATCCCAACCTGGTTGTCATTATAGTCTATCAGCCTACCCGATTGATGATACACAGGCAGGTATTAAATGAGCACGCACACTATTGGACACACCAGCAAACTGTAAATTACTCACGCAAGCTGACATATAATTTATATCTTTCCTACGCAGGTAGAAAAGCTTTCTTATCCTGTTTTTATTGCAGCTCCAGTGCATGTTGTATAAATAAGTCAATGCAGTTATTACTATTACTGCTATTAATTTTACTACTACAGGAACGGAACCTTGGTACCTGTGGTATTCCGGATAGTGGATCTTTGCATTTGGATATTCATACCTTAAGTCTACTAGAAATCATGTAAACATTAAATAAACCCAATAGGCTGGCTTTGCTTCCAATAAGGATTAATAATATCTCAGCTGGGATCAAGTGCAAGTTATGTTTTATTATTACAGAGAAAAAGGAAATCATTTTTAAAAAAGTTGGATTATTTGATTATAATGGTATTACTATGGGAGATGGCCTTTCTGTACTTCGGAACTTTCTGGATGATGTATCCCACATCTGTACTATTACTGCTTGTTCATACATGTTTTTGCACATTAACAAATTCTTTCCAGTTATTTTCTAGTTTGTTACTGCGTTTTTCTATAGGCATCATCTCTTCCTACTATATCTGCTATCCCACAACCACACTCCCTTCCCAGAGACTATTATCCCACTGTTACTATAGGCATCATCTCTTCCTACTATACCTGCTATCCCACAGTCACACTCCCTTCCCAGAGACTATTATCCCACTGTTACTATAGGCATCATCTCTTCCTACTATACCTGCTATCCCACAACCACAGTCACTTCCCAGAGACTATTATTCCCATTGCTACTATAGATATCATCTCCCCCTACTATACCTAATATCCCACAGTCACACTCCCTTCCCAGAGACTATTATCCACTGTTACTATAGACTCCATCTCTCCCTACTATACCTGCTATCCCACAATCCATTCCCAGATACTATTTTTCCCACTGCTACTATGGGCAACATCTCTCTCTATTATACCTGCTATGCCATAGCCACAGTTCTTCTCCATAGACTATTATCCCACTAAACCTGCTATGCCACAGCCACAGTCTGTTCCCATAATTATCTTTCTAATTAATAATATTTTACTATGCTTTTTTATGCTTTTTAATATTTTTCTGTTTCTAATCTTGAATAGTATTTGAGTCAAATAAGAAAGCAACGTGTGTTAAAGCCCTTAGGTGGTTAAGTTATGACACCAGGATGAGCATTAAAAAATACAGAAAAGTACTAGAGATTTTCTGACCTAAGGAAAGAACTCAAGTGCAGACATGAATGTAAATCCCCCTGAAGGGTTAAGGTAAAACTTTGCATGTACCTGCTATATAAAACTGTCATGTAATCAAACCAATGGAATGTACTCTAATGTATACATGAGCAAACACTCCCTCAGCGCTGGCCCAAGCCATGGCTCTCTGTACAAGTGCACACAAAGGCTTTCTTTGTTCTCTGCTGTTTATATCTGCTGAACATTCCCTCTGAAGCTACGGCCAAATCCCTTCTTTACTGCAAATACTTTACAACAGGACATTGTTGAGAAGCAGATTGCAAAAGATCAGGTTACTCTCTCTTTCTGTATTATTTGGAAAACTCCCATTCTAGCACAAAAGGTTGGAGATTACAGTTTGGTTCTGTTATTAACCCTGTATGAGAATCTTATTTTTATTTTAAATCCAGTTCTATAAAAAGGCAATTTTTTTTACAGCCAAGAAATAACTGGCACTTAAAAACCAATTGCTTCTGGGTAGCAGCATAGATTGCTAGCATGTGCATGCTTCTTGCTAACATTGGGCCACAAAATTGATTTACTTACATTCATTATACAAATGGTAAACGAACCCCCAGCGAGATAGAGCAGTAGACTGATTTGAAGCAGTTATAACTGGAGCATTTATAACTTTCATTTATTGATATGTACTATTAAATATCAGACAGCACCATAAAGGCTTGATGTGTTTTGGGCAATCCCACCATTAATTATAGGCATATCAGAATATAGAGTTTAATGAAAGTACAAACAGTACATTAAAACAATGAACAATAACAATATACTGTATATCCAACAAAAGTAAGGTCGTAAGGGTAATTCATGCAACACGAAGAAAAACATTTTAAACCAGACATGTGATGCAGGCCCGGACTGGCAATCTGTGGGTTCTGGCAAATGCCAGAGGGGCTGCTATATGGTGCCATAGAAAGTCAGTATTTAGTGGGCTGGTGGGGGCTGTTTGGGCCTCTGTGTGGGCTGATTGGGCCTCTGCCTGAAATGCCAGGGCCTATTTTGAGTCTCGGGGGCAAAGTCACTAAAACGCTAGAGCTTATTTGCCAGTGTGATGTCATTTTGCAACTTTGCCAATTTACTAACAGTGTCCCTGGCGAAAATTCGCTAGCGAAGTAGATAGACTAGCGCAACTTCGCACCCTTACGCCAGGCGAAGTTGTGCACTGACGAAGGGATGTAACTACGCTAATTCACTAAGATGCCCATTTTACTGCACGTTACCTCTTACGCTAGACTTTACTTTGCCAGGTCAGACCTGGAGAAGTTCAATACAACAGATAGGAGATAGAAAAAAAAACTTGAATTTCTTTCTAAGTCTAAGTTTGAAGTCCCAAAAAACACTGGCGTCTTTTTTTTAGGGTGATAGTCTGAAAAACAGCGTCATTTTTCTGGGGGTTACCCTCCTTCCCCTCCCTACATTTCCTAACATATGGCAACTCAACTATACAGTGGGCCCATGTTTAGGGCAATAGAACAACTTTATTTTATTTATTAAAGGTTTCCTGGGCTTGTGTAGTGTAATGTAGTGGCTGTAACATATACTTCTATTATACCTTTAACTTTGCGCCATATGCAATTAGGCATCGTTAGCATAAATGCGCTTTGTCTGATGAAGTAACAATAGCGCAACTTCACTACAGTTCGTCTCCCTGAGCTCAACTTCGCATTTTAGTGAATTTGAGTAGCGCTGCCAAAACTACGCCTGGCGAAGTGCGGCGAATGTCGGCGAAGCCAACGCTGTCGCATTTTCGGCGCTTAGTGAATTTCCCCCTCAGTCTGGACCTGAAGTGATGTCATAGATTATGTTAATACCCAATAAGCCTTCCTTAACTTAAGGGCACTTAGGATGTCACTTTTTCATTTTAACCTCTAAGCTCTTGTTAGAACATAAGGCAATATTTTTGCCAATAGCTGTTCTCTTACCCAATCTCAGGTCTGGATTTCTGGGCAGGCCACAAAGACCTGGGGCAAAGATCTGGGGCAGCATGCTGGCCATTGGCCGCATTTTAACTGTGGATTCTGGCTGATTGGGGAAGTGCAGTAGCAAGGAATAGGTAAAGGGCGTATGAGCGAGTCTGGATTTGCATGCAGGGGGGGTGCAAGCAGGTGTAGGTTAGTGTGAGAGGGGGTGGGAGTGTGAGTATTCTAGGGGCACACCAGGTTTAAATCTGGCACTGCCTGTTCTATAAAGTATTATATGCTCCATGTATTGCTTGCCACAAATATGCATCCCAACAAGTACTGTAAATCACTAATTTAGTGTTACAGTCAATATATGTCTTATTCTTAAACACCTCCACTTACATTTTCTATAAACTCTGATCTCACCAGCCCAATCAATAGTTACTGTCTATGGCATCCTCCAGCAGCCCATTTAATCTGGTGACAGTAGGGTTTATCCTCAACATAAATGAGTGACCGCGCCTAGCAACCCATGAATAGATAGGCATAGGAGGGGGAGAAGGTATCCACTATTCTCCCACATTTCTGGAGAGAAGTAGAGAAAAATATGAAACAGTAAAAATTCCAGGCTACAATCATTCATTACAGTGGGATTTCACAGAACTTGTGTAGATGCTGTTGCATGCTACAAGTCTGGAGTCACAACAGATTCCTCCCTTAGTGTTATTTTTTAAAACTAGGCCCAGTAACAAACTGGCTGAATTTTGGGTCATCTTTGGCCTATTTAATAATATTATTATAAGTATAAATATAAAGTGCCAATGTATTATGCAGCATAGTATAGTAGAAGGATATATGTTTTGGCTTCTCATACCACTCATTTCCACTGAAAGCCATGTTTTAATTAAATTCTAAAAAGAGGAACAATAGAACAGTAATAGGCAGAGGAGGGAAGGATAGAATGAGCATTTTGTATCAGTCTTCATCTCTATGTACAGCTCTTTTTGGTCCTTACACAAAGTTCAGTATCTACTATCCACGTATCTCCCCACTAGAGCTGAGTGATGTATTAAATAATTACCCCACAACTCTCAATGCGTCTTGTAACAGAAAAGCTTCAATGTTAAAGGGGTTATTTATCAAAATCTGAATTTTTCAGAGTATTTAAATAGAAAAGTCCAATCCAAACTAGAATACAGCATTGGACCATATTTCTTATTAAGAAGCACGATGTAGACGATCAGGGACAAACCCAATAAAATCAATCTCCAGTTTTTTCTATTTTTTTTTTTTTTTTGAATCGTAAGATTTTTTGTGGCTTTTTCCCAAAAAAACTGATTTATTTAAAAAAAAGTCTGAAATAGTCAGATTTTGGCTAATTCTGGTGCTATTTGGTCCCTACCAAAATAGGTTAGGGACCTCTCACATTGACTAATAGACAACTTCGGCAGGTCTGAGATGCAGATTCGAATTCGAGGGGTTTTAATTCTACCTACATTCGAGGGTCGAATTCGAGGATTGAATTTGAGGGCTTTTTAACCCTCGAAATTCAACCCTTAGTAAATGTTACATAATGTAAAGACATTTTGTCAACACAATTTGACTGTTCCAAATTAGTTGCATTGCTTGGCTTTTGTCAATATATATGCGCACTGCAGTAAAGAAATATCAAAAGAAGAAGTTTATATTTGACATGACAGGAATAATTTCATAATGAAGTGAATGGATCCAACAAGTAAGTTCAATCACTATGCTTCCGTCCACTGAAGCCAAATATGCACAACAAAAAGTGGTGGTGATGAACTTCAAGCAGACGCAGTGGGTTGCTGCAAAATTAGTGCTGTTTATAGATCACTACATGTTTCGAGCTTAGCTCTTTATCAAGTTCTTGATAAAGAGCTAAGCTATAAACATGTAGTGTTCAATAAACAGGGATAATTTCATCTACTTATGGTACATTTTTTATTTGATGATGAATATTTATTTTCACAAATTTGCAGGGAACCAGAAAAAACGAATTTGCTATAAGTGGAATGGAAGGTGGGAGGAAATATTACAAAAAAAATAAAAAAATTCTGTAGGCACTTTTGCTTACAAAGTAAAGAATGATAAGGTTTATATGAATGGTTCCTCAGTCATATCCAACCTAAATGTTTCCTTGGTCATATCCAAACTATAAATCCTGCAAAATTTGCTTTAGCAGCTCTCCCAACAGTTTTTTTCATAGCTTGCAGCATTGTTTCAGACAAAGACTAGAGGCAGATTTATTAATTTATGTATTGTTTTTCCCCAAATCATATTTTTAGGGATAAAAATCATGTATTTAACTAATTACTCTGTAATATTGACACAAAAGTATGCCAGTCCTAATGTGGGTCTTGAAAATACTGTATATATATATACATAGGTGTTAGAGTTGAAGTTACTCTGTTATACTCTTCTCATCCTTGGCTACCACAACATAACATTGGAAGGGCTGCCAGATATAAAGTTCCTGTCCAGATTTCCAAATTAGGAAATCCAGCCAGGACATTGAAGTGAATAACATGGCATCATCAGTCCTGCCATTTACATCACCCATCCCCACCTCCTCATGTCACCCGTCCCTGATGTCACTGACCCACACCCAATGTCACTGGCTAGCCCCCCCCCCGTGTCACTGACCCACCCCGCCCATTTTCGTCCAAAAAAAAAAAGTGGTAACCCTATAATCAGATCTCATCATCAGCTGAATTCTATTCTGATTATGATAACACAATTCAGGAGAATCTGGCAATGAACCAAACTCACAGACATTATGCTTCAGTGACTTATGAAATGGTCACAACTTGACTGGAAAAGCAGGTGCAGTGATGGAAGTTATTCTTGTGAAACATTAGTAAGCTGGCCCAGTAATCACCTCTTCTAAATGTGGCGACATCTCTTTATCAAGCCATTCTTGTTAAAATATGTACTTTAGCTTAATATATCCTTTACATGCTGCTTTTTAATTTTGCTTTTCCAGATTAGTATTTTTCATATGATGTTCTAAAGACCTCCATAACATTTAATGCCTGGTCTCAAAGTACAAGAGTGAAATCTCTCATGTTCTCCATTACAACTGTGTCAATATACAGTCAGGGGTTATTTACTAAAATCCGATTTTATATAATATTTTTTATATAAAAAAAAGCTCAACCAAACTCCCTTGCCTCATTTAGCATTAAAATAACTTGAAAAATCAGATCAGGAAAAAAATTGATAAAATCAAGTGAAAACTCCTATTGCACGATTTTTCAAATCTTTTATCCGGAAACGCTAATTTTTTGCAGGCTATTACCTGAAAACCCAGAATTTTCACTAAACTCAGTGTAAACCACAATATCTTCAAATTGGGATAGGAACATCTGCCATTGACTTATACATGATCTCAACAGGTTTGAGATGGCAGATTTTTGGTTTTCGGGCTTTTTGAAGCATTGGGGTATAATAAATATTGAAAACCATTAGTATTTGTTTCCCCAGAATTAGATTTTTTTGTGGCAAAAAGCGCGACCAGAAAAAAAAATCAAGTTTTAATAAATAAACCCCTCAGAATGGGTAAGTTATCAAATACCAAGTGCTTTCAATACAGTCTACTTTAAGGACATGGTAAGTACAGGCTGGCCCCAGAACACCTTGCACAATAAGATTAGTGTCACTTTCATGTATAATGTTCCAGAACACATAAGATATATACAGCATATATTATACATAGCAGGATAAACACAGTGCCAATTCCATATACAGGTATGGGACCTGTTACCCAGAATGCTTGAGACCTGGGGATTTCCGGATAATGGATTTTTCCATAATTTGGATCTTCTTACTTTTCCTACTAAAAAACATATAAACATTACATAAACCCAATACACTGGTTTTGCTTCCAATAAGGATTAATTATATTTTAGCTTGGATCAAGTACAATGTACTGTTTTATTATTACTTTATTACAGAGAAAAATTGGATTATTTTGATAAAATGGAGATTATAGGAGACATTCCGTTTGGATATTTGGCACTTTCTGGTTTTTTGGATAATGGGTTTCCGAATAACATATCCCATACCTATATACTGTAATAACAACAACTCTATAACACATATCATGAGACATGTTTACTTGAATATAATACTTCTACTCTGTTTGTTGTTGGTTTGGGAAAGCTTAGCCATATTACATAGGGTTAGGGAAGATGGACAATGAAAGCTGATGTAAGGAAGACCCTTTTTAGAGAAAGAGAGATGTGTGTAGAGATTTGGTGGGAACTAAGAGAGTTGAAGAACTGAATTTAATTGAAGAATTGGGCAGAAAACAATCAATAATGTTAGTGTAGAGAAATCATAATTTTTCAATCTTTTAGGGCTGACCAGCTGAATGCCATCAGGTTCCCTTTAGTGAAGCCTTGAAGCCTATGGAAACCTAATGTGTGCATTTAGGAGTAATGTGTAGCAAAGCATCAATACGTAGTTTAAAATAAATTTGAATTGTTCAATTAATCAATAGGTTGTAATTTAGCATAGATTATTGTAGATAAATGAATACACTAATTGGAAGTCTATGAAATTTCTACCGGGGGTTACTATGGTGTCTCTAAAAACATCCAAACTTACAAAACCCTATTTTGCAACAGTGGAAAACACTAACAAACCCTATATATAGCCTGTGGTCAACCTGTAAAGACAATATCAGTTAAACAAAGGCTACTAAGAGATTATTTGTTTTTGCAGGGTTTGTGTTGGCAGTCCTTGTTGCTCTTTAGAAAGGGAGCTGCATTATGTCAATAAAAGGTCTATGTTACAGAGTGCTTTTTTTTACCATGTTTCTGTATGTTTCATTTGTCCACACTGCTCTCACTACTCTTGTACAAAATAGCCTCAGTGTCACAATGGTTCAACATTTTCTCTTCTCATGGTACTGAAACTTTAAATGTCATCTTGTGGTTAAGTGCATTTTATTGCCCTGGGTTATTATATGCATTATTGCACACAGCAACCCCACACAAGAAGAGATCTGACCAACCCACTGTGCTGTCTCACTTTCTAGGTCATGCTTTCCCAAGTGGCCAGAGTTTGAGATTGGAGGGTTCTCTGGCATTATAACAAGACTCAAGCCCATTAGACCTCCTGTTCTCATAGAATAGCCACACCAAGGACAACAAGTCAAGGCTCTCCCAATCATATGTAGGGCTCCAAGAATTCAAATTCAAAATTAATGTTCCCAGCAAGGTCTCTGTTGGCTCCTATCAAGCATTTTACTCATGTATATGCATTATCTAAAATCTATGGTTTCAGTGAAAATTAAAGGGGTTGTTCACCTTTGTGTTAACTTTTAGTATAATTAGGGATGCACCGAATCCACTATTTTGGATTCGGCTGAACCCCCGAATCCTTCC
>CM044445.1:104248516-104262794 GCA_024363595.1 Xenopus borealis
ATTTGCACACTCTTATTCAGCTTTATATATATAAACAGGCGCAGGGCAAATATATTCACTCTGCGAACCAATCTGTCCTGCGCGAAGTTTATAAATGACCCCCATTGACTTTGGACACATAAGTTTGACACATTTAATTTCCCTTGATAATCAAGTAATAGATCACATACCGTATATTATCCAGCTTTCAAAGTGTACCAGGACACATATAAAAAAAAAAAACCAACACGTTGGGAGGCAAATGTGGACTGCAGCTGTGAGCAAGTACACAGTATGGGATAAGGTACGCTTCTGTTTCAGAGCAAACAGGTTTGTTTATTGAAGAGGGAGGTGTGACTTGTAGAATACTTTTTTTTTGCAGTGTGTTTTTTTATGACGCATTTTTAGTTCAAATAAATGAACAGGAGTTCAGAACAAACAAACAAACAAACAAACCCTTGATTCAATGAAGTAGCTAGTCCTGACATAATGATGGAATTTATCATATAATATATACAGCTTGTATGATCAGAAGAAAATAGACATCAGTAAAGCTTTCTGGCACTGGTTGTTATGTGATTTTCCATGAATTCATTTTTTTTTCATGTCTAAGCCTTTTTTATGCATCAGCACTCCACTAAAGAGGAATTGAAGGTGTTATAAACCCATATATAAAATGTTGTATACTAAGTAATTTTACAATACACAGCTGTAGACACATAATACAGTTTCAACTAGCTTAGTTATTTGTTAATGTAAATGCTGGTCCGGACTATTGAAGTAAAAGTATTTTAGTAATGTAT
Organism: Xenopus borealis; assembly: GCA_024363595.1. Taxonomy (NCBI): domain Eukaryota; kingdom Metazoa; phylum Chordata; class Amphibia; order Anura; family Pipidae; genus Xenopus; species Xenopus borealis. Next base: position 104,249,299 of record CM044445.1, read on the forward strand.
TGCATTTGGAGAGGTTAAAAGATTTTTTAAAAAAAATAGATTCATTCATAGTATCACAGGGCCAGTTCCATGTATAATGCCCCAGAACACATGGCAGGATCAATGCAGAGGCAGTTTCTTTTGACATACCTCCCAGAACACCCTGCAGGGTAAATCTAGTGCTAGTTCCATATATATTTCTACACATCACATGACTATTACATACATATTCCTACATACCAGTACACATGGCTGGATAGATACAGTGTCAGTTCCATATATAATGCCCCAGGAACACATGGTAGTATAAATATAGTGTCAGTTTCAGAACACGTGAATAGAAGACCTTGTCAAGGTAGCAACCACATGTTCCATATAAATGCAACATTGTGATAAAAAATTATATTTCCAGTGCTTCATTACACATAAAAACAGGGAAACTACATATGTATTTATATCTTCTCCTTAAAGGAACAGTTCAGTGTAAAAATAAAAACTGGATAAATAGATAAGCTTTACAAAATAATAAAATGTTTATAATATGGTTAGTTAGCCAAAAATATCACTTATAAAGGCTGGAATGACTGGATGGTGACAGAACAGAACACTACTTCCTGCTTTGGAGCTCTCTAACTCTGAGTTAGTCAGCGACTTGAAGGGGGGTGGGGGGGTGGCACATGGGACATAATAGTTCATTGAGTTTGCAATTGATCCTTAGCATTCAGCTTAGATTAAAAAGCAAACTGTTATGACCCATGTGCCCCCCCTCCCCAAGTCACTGAAAATATTTTTTATTTTGCTCGGCCTGTTTTTTATTGTTATACTGAACAATTCCTTTGAAGGGGAACTCCGGCTTCCCAACCAAAATTTGATAAATAGGCTCACATAACACAGAAACCCCTAATATACACATCACAGTTATCAGTTTCTTCAAAAAGTATGAATAAATGCTATTTTCTATGCTGAAATCCGCTGTTTAACAGTTCTTCTCTTTCTGCATCATTTGAATCCTGGCAGATTGAAACAACTTCTCCACAGCTTACGGACAGCATGCAGGAACTACACAACCCACAATGCATTGCACTTTATTGAAATCACTTGTGCAGGGAATTGAAGGGTCTGAAGGATGCAGGCTAAGGACAGATGGCTGCTGATAAAGTAACAGTAGTCAGCCAGCTCAGCAAAGTAGTCAGACAGATCAGCATGAGAACAGGGGGCTAGGTTTAAGGAACTGTTCCAAACGAAAAGGCTGCATATTTTTTAATTGATGTATATTGCAAAGTTGCTTGAAATTATGTTTACTTTTCAAAAAGCTTAAGTTATTTTTGTGTGGAGTTCACCTTTAACGTAAACATTTATCAAATTTTTCAAACTGACTACTGTTCCAACTCTTGGTAGGGCCCACTTAGCTTGCAACAGTTTTGCACATACATGAAAAAGATGGTCTTTGCAGTCACATGATATTATTCCAGGGATACTGAAGACATTAAATAAGTCTTAACTTTCAAATGTCATTGTAGCTGGTCTTTTCAAAAGCACTGGGCCCTACTGGGGGACTCATACTCACAGTTCGGGACACTAGTTCCAGTGTTTCATCCCAGTGTTTTTTGTTTTATTGTCTGGAAGACTACATCAGCTAACAGGTGGGAACATATTAATTCTCACTCTCATTTGGAAGAAATGTATTGCAACTTTCTGCCTGTGGAATGAAGGGTTTAAAGAAATCAACAAAATTCATACAAGCTCTAGAGTTGTGTGTACTTTCAGTGAACTGTGTTGCTGGAGCTCAGCCAGTGCAGACCAAGAATGTTCAAAACAAGCCCATGGTATACACTGGTCAGATAACACACCATGGTGAACCATTCTGGAAGTGAATTCAAACAGCTGGGATTGTCAGGATTTCTCATGTTTAGGAATCATTTCTGATTCCCACTTTGTTTAATAGGTAAAATTGTGCTAAATAGTCCTATGGGATTTTGTATTGAAGTCAAATGTAAAAAAACAGTGTAAACTTAAGAGGCTACGGGCAAGAGAAAAGAGGCTTGTTAGACATATGATATATCTCTATGCGATGCAGGGGGGAAATAAGTGCTGTATGTAAAATGGATTTCACTAAGTGATCAATTTGATGTTCTTGGCCATTCCTTAAAGGGAAACTGTCATGGGAAAACAAGTTTTTTTATAAACGCATCAGTTAATAGTGCTGCTCAAGTAGACTTCTGCACTGAAATCCATTTCTCAAAAGAGCAAACAGATTTTTTTTATATTTATTTTTGAAATCTGACATGGGGCTAGACATTTTGTCAATTTCCCGGCTTCCCTGGTCATGTGACTTATGCCAGCACTTTAGGAGGGAACTGCTTTCTGGCAGGCTGTTGTTTTTCCTTCTAAATGTAAATGAATAGTACGCAGTGGGACATGGGTTTTACTATTGAGTGCTGTTCTTAGATCTACCAGTCAGCTGTTGTCTTGTGTTAGGGAGCTGTTATCTGGTTACCTTGCAATTGTTCTGTTGTTAGGCTGCTGGGGGGGAGGGGGTGATATCACTCCAACTTGCAGTACAGCAGTAAAGAGTGATTGAAGTTTATCAGAGCACAAGTCACATGACTTGGGACAGCTGAGAAATTGACAATAAGTCTAAGGAAGCACAAAAAAGGAGTATATTTTTCAAATAGTCAGAGATCGCCACAGTCCTCTAGAGTGAAATTTCGCCACTCTCCATTCATGTCTATGGGATTTTTAAAGGAGAAGGAGATGCAAACCCTAAAGTTAAAAAGCCCTACCCCCATACCTTACATAAACCCCCCTCCCTCCCCCAGCCTAAGTGTTACCCCGGGCAAATGCTCCTAAGTCTTTACTTACCCCTTTGTGCAGATTCTGTGCAGAGGAGTTCATGGGCACCACCTTTAGCTGCTTCTGTAATCTTTGGAATGAGAGTCTAATTCTGAATATTACTGAATCAGAATCTGCATGGAGGGGTAAGTAAAGACTTAGGAGCATTTGTCTGGGGTAACACATAGGCTAGGGTAAAGAGGGAGGGGGACTATGTAGGGTAGGGGGTAGGGGTTTTTTAACTTTAAGATTTGTTTCTCCTTTAAAAGAGTATTTATGAATGGGTGAAAGTGAAAGTTCATCCTTGATAAATAAGACTTTCAAAATCCCATAAAAATGAATGGAGAGTGGCGGAACTTCACTCTTTGATTAATATACCACATAGACTCCATTTTATCCAAATAATCCACATTTTTATAAACAATCTTCTTTTTTCTGTGATAACATAACAGTACTCTGTACTTGATCCCAACTAAGATATAATCAATCCTTATTGGAAACAAAACTAAATTCAAAGTGTTAAGATCCAAATTAGGGAAAGGAACCCTTATCTTAAAAACCCAGGTCCCTTCTGGATAACAAGTCTAATACTTGTATATGTTGACCTACTGTACTTCTTATTATGCCTCCTGAAAACATAACATCTTCACATGCCATTCTCTACACCTAGATTTGCAATGAAACCAACATTGAAGGCCTTAGTCTCACTTGAACGTCTTTCCAGTTACTTCTTATATATAATATAATTCATTTCTCATTAATAAATGCATTATATCTCATAGTTGCTAATAGGACTTAGATGCTCTTTTTGTCCACCTCTCTGTTTTGTGTTTTGAAAATTCTCCAAGTTCTACACAAGGGTCTTATCTATTAAAGGTGGTAAAGCTGCACACAATATTTGTATGTCCTCACCAAGAAGCAGTGCCCATTCAAGGTCTGATAAGAGTCATCTATTGGTAGCTTGAGTGAGTAATTAGTGTATGCTTGATACAGTTTTAACCATAGCTATTTGGATGCTTCCTTTGGTTATTTATTCCAGGCTTTAAAGGAAACATATTACCCAGGAATGGTACAGCCTCCACGTTGGTTGGGAGCAACAATAATTTTTATCAAATAAATCTCCCCTAAAAGCCATGTTTAGTGGTATACATGCATTAAATGTGCACTTCTCTCGGTGTGCTACTTACTCTATGTACATGCATATGCACATAACTAGCAAAAGCTGTGGCTCTATTCTCAGTGACACAACTGGCCGTCCACACCAGGAAATCCCTCCCAGTGTGGATGGCCTAACACTTTGGAGGGACTTTTTTTGGGGAAAACAATTGTTTCCACCTACCAGAGTTGGCTCTGCAGCAAGTTGCATTTGACCTATCACGTGACAATGTGACAATGTGGGGTTGTCCCATGCACCATGCTGGCACCACGCGTAATGCTGGCAGAATAAAGAATGCAGTGATATTTATAAACAAATACCTATATTTATTTTGTTATTTATCAATGGTCCTCATGTGTTATCATCAGTAAGGAGGCTACATCTACATGTTCTCAATGTGTCTACGTGTGTATTTGTGGTTAGGAACTTTCTTTACTGTGACATATAGTGACTATGGTGTTTTCCAAACAAACAGTACATTAAAGAACTCTTTAACTCTTTAGATATCAGGGAACCTCTCAAAATTCATTTTGTGGGCCAATAGCCAAATAGCCATTGTACAGCCATTTCCTGCAAGCTTGTCAATGAATAATATAAAGCAGGGTTGTCAACTTGTCAACAGTGTAACCCTGCAGCTGTTGTGAATGACAACTTCTACCCTTACTCATTAGTTGAAAGCTGCAGTGGAATGCTGAGAGTTGTTTTTCTAAACAGCTGCAAGATCAGGAGTAAGACACCTTTGGTTTAAAAGTTACAGGAAATATTGACCCAACATGCATGCACCGTGCACCCATGCTTAATAAAGAGGGACATCTTCACACTTTAGCTGTAGAGGGCTTATAGTAGAAGCATATTAAATATCCAGAGTCTAGCCCAGGATTCCTTTAAGTCTAGTGACACTGTACTGGGAGGTCAGCCAAGAAAATGAAAACGATCTACATACCACAGTTCACCCTAAATTTCTTTATGCCAGCTGTTTCCTACACTTAATTGTCCATGCATCTTTAGGAACAGATGTGTTTCCATGTTCATTTTACAATAAATAAATAAAATTTGTTGATTTTTGTGGCCCTCATTTTCCTTTAAATATTTTTGTTAAATGAAACAAAAATTATAAGGAAAAGCATTTTTATTGAATTGATGCAATAAAATAAACCTCTTGTCTTGTATATATTTTTTTTTTTACAGCAATTCATAATGAAAAGCACTTGAAACTCACTTTTTGCACTTTACTGCAAATGAGTTAATTATGCCTTGGATGGTTAAACATCTTACACTTCACTCTAGAAAAAAGGGAACTAATATTAACACATTCTGAACAACAGGCTGGAACAATTTATCAACTCCTATATATTTATTCCTAAATATCGGTTAAGAATAGTGATGGGCGAAACGGCCGCGTTTCGCTTCGCCGAAAAATTCGCCGATTCGCGAAACGAGTCGCGCATCATTTTTTGACGCGTGTCGCGTCGTTTTTGACGCGTCACGCGTTGTTTCCGACGCGTCGTGTCATTTTCGGCGCGCGTCGCGTCGTTTTTGTCGCGTCGCGTCAAAAACGACGCGCGAGTCGAATTTTTTTGGGCTAATTTTTTTGGTAGTTTCGCAAATTTATTCGCCGCGAATTCGCCCCTGGCGAATAAATTCGCCCATCACTAGTTAAGAAGTTGTTTTTCTATCCAATTTCTCCTTTTTACCCAAAAGTGACTGAATTTGCTGATATAAAGACAAAAGTAATCAATATATAAACAATATCTGTTACTGAAACAAAATAGACTAAATGACTTGAAAATCACTTACACAGGGGTAAAAATTCATGTTGATGGATGTCTGAGCTAGTTGGGTATGATGGCAAAGGCTAGCCACTGTAGACTGTTGTTGTGAAAAGGGTAAAAAGTAATAAAGAATCAGAGGCCAGATATGACCTACAGTACCTCGAAATTTAGTCAGTGTGAGAACTTATGACACCATCTTAAAATATGAAATTGAAAACCCATAGACCTTGATAATATATCAGTATAATAGCAACTGAATTTGCTCTAATCATTCTCTGGACAAATTCTCTCTATGGGCATTCCTCCCACATGTATTAGCTGTTTTCTTAAAGTTTGAATGTTCTTTTTATCTCATTACCTCATAACAATGTAAAAAATTACTTAAATGTACTGCATTTATTGGAATCACATGTTCTAGTATCACATTTTCCCACATTTTAGCTATCTTACTCCTTAGTAAAGCAAGGAGCACTAATCTCTCATATAAGGACCTACTGAATAAGGCACATAAAAATAGTTATTATATTATTATAATTATTTAACATTTAATATTGAAGGTCAGCTTAATCCCATTTTTTAATTAATAGAAATATTTGGCTTGTTGATAAAAAAAGAAAGGTTTCTTACTGGATTCTGGGTCTAGGTATTTCAATATTAGTCATGCTAGTAATAACAATGTTAATTTATGTTTACAAAGGCCATGAAGTTGAACTAATTGAGGAAGAGATTTGGAGTACATGATAATTGCCTGTACTAGGACAACAAGGGGGGATTGTCTAAAAATTTCAGACATACTGGTTGAACGTCAAGTCCTATATATATATATAGTATGAACCAAAAGTGTAGGTAGTGAAGTAAGAATAAAAGAAAACATTGAATCTGTTAAAAGCTGTAAAGCAGAAGCCCTTGGACTGCAAACTGGTTTTCACCGATGACGTTTTGGGGCCCTGGAATGTAATGCTGTGGTGTAGACAGGGAACCTGAAAAGGGCAGAGAGATAACCAAAGGTTAGGCAAAAGTATTGCCAAATACTAGGATCAAAGTCAGGAAAAGGTACAAAGGTCAGAACCAGGAAACAACAATACAAAAGGCTTTGGAATAGTATAAATATAAAATTTTGGCACCAACAGGTAATGCCAGCAGGCATGCTTATGTTGTCAAGTGGCATTAGAACTGGCACAGCCCACCTTCACCCTTGAAAACGTCAAGACACCGCAAAAAACAGATTTAACAGACTTTCTTGATGAACAATGTATTTCTTCTTAATTGTAAAAGTTCAATATATCTTTCTTTGATTAACGGTGCTGATACAATTTTATGTTTATTGTAGACTTTGTCTGCTTGGGACCAGCAGATTAAGGAGGCAGCATTTAATCATTGGAAAATTGAACATTTGATTTTGACCTTTGCAGTATTTGGACTTTGTTACTTGTGTGCAATATTTGGTTTTACACACAACTACCTTTAACTAGTTGAGCCCCTCTTTCTCATTTAAATCTTTTATAAGAACTTGCACACCTCCATGTAGGGGGCTTCTCTGGATAATAAAGTGATAAAGGCACTGTATACTACAATCTTTCTTAATAAAGGAAAACTTTTATTTACTCTACACACGGTCACTCCGGTTTCACACTTAGACAATTTCTTCACATAAGGCCACTTTACCCAGGACAGGACGCTAGTCCCCTTTGCTTACAGGGTTTTCTTAAGGTATTATCTTCTAAAACCAATGAGCTGCGTCTGTTCCACCGGCCTCGATGGGATCTCACTATCCCCACCTTTCTTCAGCAACCTGACATTCTCCAATAGCGCTACTTGCTACTCCAGACAGGACTTTTCCCGGTGGCCATAGTCCCATAGCCCTTCTTTCACTTTCCTGTTTCCTATCACTACATCCCTGACTGGTAGAGGATCTACCGGAAGGCTAGTTCCACTTACTCCTGTTTGGGGCTCTTAGCTGCCCTTACTACCTCTTCCTAGCTGTCTGGTACGCCTAGTGCACCCTATAACAACAATCTCCTAATGCTGGATAAGCCTATTACTCACTTTTGGGCTGGGCTCTTCTTCCCACCAGGAGATGTTCTTCACTGGACCATGCCCATCCACAAACTCCCACACCCAGGGTTTCTTACCCATATTTACACTATTTTTCCTCCCACTAGCTGGCCTAGGGGCCAGGGTAAGAAATCACACAATTACACAACTAAGATGACCCTGGAAACACTGCAAATACACTTTTAAAACATTACAATTTCAACATAAGAAATTACACACACAAAACATTTAACCCACTTCCCTAGTACACATTGTAGTCCATTCTCTTATATCCAGAGGCATATCAATGTCGAAACATGAGTCAATGTGTACAGCCCTGAAATTGACAAAAGGTAGGAAGCACTGGTATCCCTGGACGCTGGATAATCTCCTTTCAGAAGTAATAGGTTTTTTTTAGAAATGGCATAAAACATCTCAAATTCTCCTATTCGTATAACACAGGGTAGCTAACTTTAAAATAATTTCAATATTTTCTAGAATAGATAGTGGTATTGTAGAACAATATGCAATTAACCTTCATTTTTTATGGTAGGCTTTTTTAATATTAACAGAATCTGAATTTTAACAAACCTACATTTACCTAGCAACCAAGCAGCAGTTTAGAAGACAGAATGGAGGATCATCAGGTGAGGATAAAAGCAATTAAATATTGAACTACAGTTCAAGCTTCTCTGTGAATCAGTTTTGTCGGATGCTGGGATCAGTGACTTCCCGGCCACTTTACAATCCCCTCCTGTCTTTCTCTTCTCCCCTCTAAATCTCTCTACCAACCTGCTTCTTTTTTTTTGCTGACCAATTTCCTCTTCAACATACACACAAGCCTAATCTATGGAATATAGTCATACATGTGTAGGGGCAAACTTCAAATAATCTAGGTGATTGGCCAATGGTTATAAAAAAGCAGAATGGGGATTGAAAAAGAAATGTGTGGTTTAGCCCATATTTTGGCTCAACTAAATAAATAGCACAGAAAGGGGGTCACACCCCCTTGGGTGATTTATCTTGGTGTTTAGTTGACAATGGAACAGTGTACCTCCTAAATGTTTTGCAATATAAATACATAAACAGATACAGAATTAATTTGAGGGCATTAACAATAATGGCAATTGAAATTATCCATATAAGCCTTATAGTATAATAATTAAAATGAGATTTAATTTTCAATTCTGTTTCTTTATTATTCAACCTGCCCATGACTTAAACTACCAGAGTTAAAAACGCAGGTATCTATCATTTGTGTTTAAAAATAAATGTAGCTTTTATGGTAGTAATTTTAGAGACATTAAAACATTTTATAATGTCCATGAGTGAGCCAGAAACTGGGTCAGGGCCATGACAGGGATAGTCAGTAGGGAACTGGAGGAGAGAGTTTGGAATTATTGGTGCTGTAGTTTTTTGGGGTTAAAGGAGAAAGGAAGTGTAGGGGGTGTTCTATTTTACCATAAACAACTACCGCCAAACCTCCCCAGAGCAAGTGGGCAGCTAAGTGGCAAATGAGATTCAATATTGATAAATGTAAAGTCATGCACCTGGGATGTAAAAATATTCAAGCCATTTATACCCTTAATGGGACTGCACTAGGCAAATCCATTATGGAAAAGGACCTTGGAGTCCTTGTAGATGATAAACTTGGCTGTAGCAAGCAATGCCATTCAACAGCATCAAGGGCCAATAAGGTCTTGTGCTGTATTAAAAGGGGCATCAAGGGAGGAGGGGGTCATTCTTCCGCTTTATAGAGCACTTGTAAGGCCACATCTAGAATATGCCGTACAGTTTTGGTCTCCCTCACTCAGGACATTATTGTATTAGAGAGGGTACAGATTATGTTATTTTAAGGAAGGAGGAGGAGCTTGGTATTGTTGCGTGGGGCCCATCAGAATGACACTGCCACTGTCATGAATGTATATATTATTTGAGTATTGTACTTGCTTTAGCCTCAGCTCTTAGATCCCAATCCAGTATATTGTGTTGTATTTTAAAATCAGCCTGTCACTTTATGCATCGTGCCTTAGACTTTGTTTTTCAACAGAGTATGATTTATGAATAAGGGAAGTTTGATCACCATGCATTCCCAGCCTACTCAAAGTACAAATGCTACAGCAGAGTTGCATAATTTGAAGTTAAAGCCAAGGTCAGTCAAAGAGCCAGCCAATCTTTGGTTTGGCCACTAGTAATCTACAAGAAATGAAAAGCTAACTCCTACAGACTAACATCAATGGAACCATTGTGAAGACAGCACGACAGCACTTTGTTTTATCAAGTAAATACAGAATCTGAAGGCAGAACAAAGCCATCTGCCTGTAAACACGTGCAATTTGGTAATCATGAACAAGGCAGATCAGAATTTTAAAGGGGTTCTTTTTTTGTCTACATTTAAAACTTGAAACATTACTGAAACTTTTCTTATTACATAATGTTAGTAATAAGCAGTGAGATCATGTTGACTCCCTACAGCTTGTTTAGTTATGTACAGAAAAGGAAAAATATGCCAGATTTTTAGGCTGCACCTATAATATTGTGATTTTATTTTCCTTTAAGGCATTATATATTGTGTAAACTGTATGCCATTTCTCTGCTGATATCTAAAGAAACTGGCACAAGGGTTAGATTACATAGCCCCTCTGAATATGTAAAATTGGAGGCCCATGGACTGGATGTGACTCTCATGAATATCAGCCTAATATGTGGATGACCAACTTTAAACCTCCATTTCCTTTTAAGTTCAGACTGGCAAAAAAGGCAGAGAAACATGTAGTCATCAAAATCATAGTACCCCCGAGACCAGTCCTTCAAGACAGACATCTGAATACAAATATAGAGCACTGAGATCAATCCTTCAAGACAACATCTCAAAATAAATTTAGAGCACACAAACCCTTTCAGAAGCACAGTACCAACAACACAGCCACAACTACTGTAGTCTAAAACTAAAAATATTTACTACCAAGGTAAAGTGAGATCTTGAGGTATCATAGAATAAATGATTGACTTCTTTTTTGTTGCACATCAGAAATTCATAACAAGTTGTTACAGGATTTTGTTGTTTAACAATGCTAAACTTCACAGTATTTACAGAAGCACATATGTATGATAGAAAAGCTAATAAATAGAGAATGAATAAGGAAAATATAGACAGCTTTCCCAGTGATATATTGGTGGCAGGTTAATTTAAGTATAGGTCAGCATTCAACAGATGTCTCTGATGTGGAGGTTGGAGATGTGCTCTGGTAAGGAGGTCAGCGACATCTTAATGAGGTACAAAGTTAATAGAAAAGTGAGCTGCCCAGGGAAATCTGTAGGCAATAGCCAAAGAAATAGTTTGGGCTGGTAATGAAAGGGACAAGTTATAAATAATGTATAGTTATGATCAGAAAGGTTAATAGAAGAGTTGTGTTGTGGAATCAGAAAGAAGCTGGAGTGATGATGTATGCTGGAATAAAGAAAAGGGGATATGATACAATGGCAGTCACAGTCATATTTCCCCCAAATGTACTAATCCTATAAAATGGGAACAGGAGCATGTAAGACCCTGAAGGGCTCCACTGTCAGTGGTGTGGGTCACCTTTGTTCCGTATTTACAATATAACAAAACAACAAAACCCTTAGGACCAGAGTATCTTAAAGCTTCCCATCCTTACTGCCATTGCACTCATTAAACTTTGAATAGTTCAAGCCTTGGGTTGGCAGAGCTGGAGGAAATTTTTGAAACTTTTTGCTGTGCTGCAAACTATAGCAGGGCATCTGTTGGCTCACTAGTATGGTGACAATTAGATTAGGGATCACCCACCTACAACCCTTCACTAGCTGTTCATCTAAAGTCCCCGCATTCAGCTCTATTATGTTTGCACGTTTAGTTCAATGCTAGCTGAAAGGCTGCAAATTAGATTTTCATATCTAAAGCATACTTGCTGATTTTAGTTTTTTTCTAACTGTGTGACATTAGCAAAATATCAGGATAAACAGTAATAAACCAATGCAGAGTGCAATGTCCAAGCAACATAAGGTTTACCACTTATCAAATCATGCTAGCAACACTCTGAGAGGTCCAATCTTTACTGCTGCACAGTTTAAAATGAGGTTTAATCTTTCCAGCTAACCTGCACTCACAATAAATTAATTCAAAGAACTGAGCATGAGTTATTTGTGCAAAGTTTAATGAGGCTCTAAGCAAAGCGGAATAGGAGATGCATGGGAGGTGGATAACACAGCAGGGGTACAAAGAACTCCAGAGAGCACTTAGGCATGTTTTTGAACTAGAGGGGCAACAAAAAAACGTCTGGTTCTGCACATGGAACTCATTAGTGAGCTGTAGCAGACATCCAGATATCTCTCAGTCACTAGATACAGCCCCACACCCCACTTGGCTAGCAGCTCCTATTCTGGGATGTGTAGGAGGATTGTGCTGTAAATGTTTATTTCCAATTAAGCAGAAAAAGGAGAGGAGTTTTGAAAACTTGTTCTGCACTTCAAATAGTTTTCTCTTACTGTTGTTCTTCCAAGTTTACTTCAAATATATAAATATATATACATATATATATATATATATACACATTTTGTCTGTTCAGTAAACGGCGTATTGAAGAATAAATAACTGCATACGGCTTTTCTTTCCCTAGTTAACTGTAAATTATAGTCAGCTCACCATGCAAGTATGCAAAAAAACTGGATTGTAGCAAGTCTTAACATCTGAAAACTTAATATGTGACTCTTTATTGTTGAGGAACCAGATCAATATTTGGACCAGTCAGATGTTTCACAAAACTGAACCGATTCACTGTACAAAAGCAATAATATGCAGATTAGTTCTCATGCTCTTAATGGGATTTTTTAATCAGCAACTCAAAATGATAGTAAAATGTACGGCACAGGGCACTATTCAACAACAAGTAAGAATCCCATTATTGTTCATTTCTTAGCTTTCATGTCCCTTCTGTATTGTTAAATTCCTCAGCAGACTTAGCGTTCTTACCAAGGATTATGAGTACTATCGAGTATGTGAACCAGCTAGAGAAGGATTGACATTTTAGTAGAACTTAAATTGCCATCTATTTATATAAAAATCAAGATTATTTGAGTACTTTTTTCAAACCTGTAAACATTAATGTTAAATATCTACCTATCTCCCTCTATAGAAGGGATTTTAAATATATTGTAATGCCAAAATCACTGCTGCTGCCAATATCACTCAATAAGGTAGAACAGTATGAAATACCCATAATCTGTATCATAAAAATGTATTGCACTGCTGCTAAAGATGGCCATGAACTTAGAGAGCCACTTGTCTGGTTAAGTAACCCAATGAGAGCACCTCTCTTCAATGGATGCCTTTCTATAAAGGCTACATCAATGAGCAGATGCAGGCCTTGTCCGATGGGACAAATAGATGTCTGGTGCTTTTCAGACAGATATATGTTCATTTTCAAACAGATGCTCCCAAAAGGGAGTGGTATTATGGCCTGTTTTCTCTTAAATAAAAAAGAACTGAATAGCTTTGGCATGTGCTTCAGTAACATTTTTTGTGAAATTCAGAAACAAAATGTTACCTACAATAGTGAACTACAGGGATAACCTCTTCTCTCAGATTAGATACTGTGATCCCTAAAGTGGTGGATTAACCCTACTCACACTTCTTAGTGTAGTTATAGGCTGCTTAATTAAAACATTAAAGGGTTTCCTTACTAAAGCCTCATATGCAAGTGCTA
>CM044445.1:104263150-104279586 GCA_024363595.1 Xenopus borealis
TCCATCCCCTAAGGTGGTAAATTTTGCCAAACAGCAGATCTCTCCCTAGGGCCCAATGATCAGATCATAATGTAAGGAATACAGGCAGTTAGATTGTGAATCCACATCATTTTACAGATGTGGTCCACAATTCAATGATATTTTTACCCCATGCCCGTATTGATCAGGGAAGCCAGTCAGAGAGCCCCACAAATAGGCCAATAAGCTGCTGACTTGGTCTGTCAGCAGCTTTTATAGGCTTATGTCTGGCCACCTGTCTATTGGGGACTAACACAAGGGGCTAGAGGTTGTTTCACATAAGGCATCAAGCAATGTAATTAATTTAGTTTGATGTATAGTACAGCATATGGAATCCACATTTGAGCTCACAGTGCATTCAGTTTACACTCAATACACTATATTCTAAAGCTCACTCATTGAGTTATATAGCACAGCCAGAGCAATTGTTTATCAGATCACAACAACTGCCCCATTTCGGTAGAGTAATGCTAACATGATTTGTTTCTGTACTCTTTTGGCTTATGGATTTTCTCATAATTGCATGGTTTATGTCCTACAGTCATTTCATTCACTGTCCAATACAACATGAAACGAAGATAAATGTTGTCATGGTGGGTGATACGATTTTTTTCTTATCCAGATACCCTTTTTCAAGCTTTATTATTGATATTAAGAATTCAAATTTGACTATTCATCACCTTAAACCTGCAGAATTGCTGTTTTAACCTATGGGGATGCCCTGTGGTCAATTTGGAGTTGTTTGCAGCCTTCCTGAAAATACAAATTCTATTTCAATTTGAGTTTGCGGGTTGATCCCATTCACCCAAGTTTGAAAGATCTGCCCCTTAAAGGACATATCAACCCAAAATAGACTTTTTGCCTAATAAAAGAAAAAACACAATTATAAGCAACTTTCCAAAATTAATGTATTAAAAATTGTTGGTGCTTAAAAAGTTGTTTGTAAATGTAATAGCTATTGAAAGCTAAATTTGCATAATTCCTGGTTGTTACATTTTAAACAATGTTGCAAAAGCCAGTCTCCTCCAGCAAGACAGGTCTGTTAATCGGTTGGTTTATGTTACATTGTTTCAAAAGCCAGAGCCACCAGTACAGAGAATAGAAAGGGACAGACAAACACGGATTTCAATAGCAATACATGTACAAATAACAAAAAAACATAGAAAATGTGTAATGAATGTATATTACAAAGTTGCTTAGAATCATGTTTTCTTTTATTAGGCAAACAATTATTTTTGTGGTTGACATGCCCTTTAATATACGTAATCAATTACTTACATTTTCTTTAATATGGTTACAAAATAAACTGAACAATTTATAAGATTTGACAAATCAAACATCTGCTTGTTCTAAAGAACATGATACATATCTCATCATCTATCATGTCATGCAAAATTATTTAGTTAGTAGATATGTGTATATATAATTTATGTTAGGGTATGGAGGGGTGTGTTTATGGATACTGGGTTTTATTTGGAGTGACGGAACTTGATGGACATTGTCTTTTTTCAACCCAATTTAACTTTGTAACTAAGGCTTAAAGAGAAAAATTAGCTCAAAAGCAACTCAAAAATATTCTCAATAAGAACTCAAAAAGACATTTGTAGAAGCTTGAAGAAACCCTCTTATTCTGCATGCATATACCTGATGGTCCAGCTAAGGGGAAGGAACCCTGTTCAGGGGCAATTTTAATTACTGTGGTTTAATTTTGTCCAAAACATGAGTACCTGTATCTTATAATGATATAAATGGGCAATGTGTTTGCTTAGGTCTATAGCAGCCATTAAGATGATTACTATTAAACAGGTGCCTGGTACATTCTGCCTAATGATTGATTAATTCTGATTAATTAGATACTGATTGATTGTTATAGGCAGCTGGACTTGTAGCAAATAGTACACAAAGGCTATTAATAGTTCTCATTTATCCTGTAAAGCTGTGCCTTTGCTATAGCAGTAATAAAGCAGGTTATTTCAAATTGAGAACTAAGGGGGGAATGTAATATTTGTGCAATTCATTCACAATGCAAATAAATATTCGCAAAGTGAATATTTGCCTTTACAAACTCAATGCTCCTCACACAACAATAGGATTCTGAAATTTATAGTTGCAATACTGTGAAGTGTATGGAATAATACTTTTTAATGAAAAAGTTGTTGCGTTATCTCCAAAAGTTTAAGCCACCTTTAAGCAGGTGTTCAAGGTTTGCAATGCGCAATTAAGATTCGCAATGTAATAAAAGCCTAATGAAGATTAAAGGATAGGATACTGGACTTCATTGCAAATATCAATACTATGAGTTTGTGCCAGCATGGCTTTATGCATAACAGATCTTGCCAGACTAACTTAGTTTCTTTTTAATGAGAAGGTAAGCAGGGACCTTGATTCTGGGATGGCTGTGGATGTGATTTACCTAGACTTTGGTTAAATTATGGAATGTTGGCTTGACACACAGTATTTGTACCTGGATAGAGAACTGACTAAAAGATAGACAAAAGAGTGGTGGTAAATGGAACATTTTCTAATTGGACCAGTGTTGTTAGTGGGCTACCACAGGGCTCTGTACTGGGCCCCTTGCTTTTCAACTTGTTTATTAATGACCTGGATGTGGGCATTGAAAGTACAGTTTCTATTTTTGCCGATGATACTAAATTTGCAGTGTGATTTGTCTAAGTTGGGAAACTGGGCAGCAAACTGGAAAATGAGGTTCAATGTTGATAAATGCCAGGTTATGCACTTTGGCAAAAATAATATAAATTCAAGTTATACACTAAATGGCAGTGTGTTGGGAGTTTCCTCAAGTGAGAAGGATCTTGGAGTTTTTATAGATAACAAGTTGTCTAATTCTGGGCAGTGTCATTTTGTAGCTACTAAAGCAAATAGGGTTCTGTCCTACATAAAAAAGGGCATCAACCCAATGTAACTATGTAAGAGTATTAAACTGTTACCTGCAAATGTGTATTCACAAATTTGTTCTCTTTGCAAATTGTATTACATTTCCCTTGGGGGTCTTTCAAAGAGCATAACTGTGATAAAATTTACTAATTTAAAATCATAACTGAGCTTTTTTAACAAATGAGATGCACATGATGAACCATAACATTACTGGGGACTTGATGAAGCAAGACAACTAAGTATAATAAATACTTCTATTTTACAAATGGAATTCCACATAATTACAAGAGAGAGTGAAAGCCCTAAGGGAAGCATAAATACAGTCTATTCATTAGTAAAATGTCATATCTATTAGATCAGCCCAAGGGTCTCACCTTATCCAGAACTTTAATATAAAAAAGAAAAAAAAGAGAAAATTTAGTATTAATAATTTGCTACTTAAAGGGATACTGTCATGGGAAAACATGTTTTTTTCAAAACACATCAGTTAATAGTGCTATTTCAGCAGACTTCGGCACTGAAGGGTCAGTCTACACAAGCAGATTTAGGGAGATTAGTTGCCACAGCGACAAACCGCCTCTTCTTCAGGGCACAATCTCCCCTAACTGCCTTCTCCCTGCCTGACGCCCGCTAGCCTGAAAATCACCTGCGGCAAATTCCTCGTGAATCAACTTCGAGCGACTTCGAAATATGAACATGTGAATTGCTGCATGCGATTTTCAACTTAGCGGGAGGCGGGCAGGGAGAAGGCAGTTAAAAAAATTTGCTCTGCATTTGGGACTTTTTGTACAAAAATCTAAAAAAATCTGGCTTTTGGGGAAATAGCTTGAAAAAATCAAGTGCTTCGGGAAAAAAATCGTAAAATTCAGGTTTTCGCTCGATCTTATCGAGTTTTTACTCAAACCAATTTTTTAATAATAAATAAGGTAAACTTGGGTATGGGAGTTTGTTTGTGTGTTTTTAATTTAAATAATGAGATAAATTTGGATTTTAGTAAGTAACCCTCTTATTGTTAAGTGTTACTACCTTGGAAGAATTAAAATCAGCTAAAGTACACACATGAAAGAGTTTGGCATATTCAGGAATGTTACACTTCCATGCCTTTGAACATTTTTCTTCATAAGAGGCACAAGAGAAAACAGCTTTCTTGTGAGTGCATGAGGTAATAAAATAACCTTAAATAATGTTTTCTTTTATGTGATTACAGAATAAACGGAACAATTTAGGAGCTCTGACAAGCCAATTGCTCAGGAAAACATGTTCTTGTTTACAACCAAGGCTTTCCCCTTTCTATGCCATTCCCCCCATTAGTTCATCATCTACGATGACACTGAGACACTCAGTGAAAAACAAGTTAAAGGGAAACTCAAAAAAGAGAAACATTTCTAGAAGCTGGTGAACACCTTCTAATTCTACATGGATAGAGACCTATTTACATAAAAAACAGACAGTATACTGATATTAATTAAGTTTTAGTATGGTGTAAAGAGTAGTACAAGATAGGAAATGGGGGGCTAAACTCAGGGACACTATGGTAGTATCACGTACCTAGGTTTGATGCTTCCAGTTAGATGCTCTCAAGCAGCACCTTCAGATTCCACAATACAAACCCCTGGGAGTGAGAACAAGGGAGAAGTTGTGTGAATAGGCAGGAGTGCCAGTAATGGATTGAAATGGTTACAGGATCCAGATGGAGGTCAGGTTTCAGGCAGATATAGAATCGAGGTCAGAGTTCAGGCTGAGGTCAGTTCAGGTAGCAAAGGATCATAAACGAAAAGCAGGCCAGGATTGGGTCAGTAAGCAGAGAGTCAGAAGTCCAATAACTAGTCGAAGTCAGAAACCAGAGAATCAGTCCAAATAATCAGGAGTATGCTTAGAATCTGCAGGAGCAAAGATCACTTAGCAGCTTGTCAAAAGTTGCTGGCATCTTTAAATAGACAAGGAGCATGCGCAAAATTGACGCAGGCGACAGATCAGACGTAGACCTGCGTCAGCCTTGGTGCTGAATTGAGGCAGACAACAAACAGCTGTGAACCCTATGGCCCATAAGTCACGACACCTGTGCCCATGGAAGACGTCGACCCGGACATGCGCCTCGGGACCCATGCAGGACTGAGACTTGTTGTGGTGCGAAGTGTCCCAGATAGGTGAGTATCCTTACAGGTAGCGAGTGGAGATGTAATTTTTTAAAGACTTGCTCGTTTTTCCTAGCATCCAGGTATCAAAAGAATCAAAATAAGAAACAATTAAAAATAGTCTAAAATAAAACTGAAGAACAACTTAAAAGAAAACTATGCTGCCCAAAAATGTAGGTCTCTATAACAATATATTGCATAAAACAGCTCATATGTAAAACCCTGCTTGATGTAAATAAACCATTTTCATAACAATATACTTTTTAGTAGTATGTGTCATTGGGTAATCCTAGATAGAAAATTTCCATTTTAATAACTAAGGGAGGCCCCCTGAGATCCTACAACTCACGGTGCACAAAAAAAAGTCATGGGCACAAATACGTTAGGTCACATGAGCCAATTAACAGATAACATTCTGTCACTTCCTTTCATAGTTCTTCCTGTTAACAGTTAGAGCTGCAGTTTCTGTTCAGGTGATCTCTGAGGCAGCACACAGACCATCACAAAATGGTGGCTCAAGGTAAGCGGTATAAAAGGACAATATTTACTTAAATATATATTCCAGTTTGGTATGATTATTTAATATACCACTTAAAATGATATAAACTGTTGCTTAAATAATTTTTTGGGGTAACATTTTCCTTACAAAATTTTTTTTGAACAGGCTCATATCCAACATACTAAATACATACATTTAAATTAAAAATTTTCCTTAAACTCTCTAAGAGTGCTCTACTTTTGTTTCTAAAAGGTAATAACCCATAGCTGTGTAATTATATCTAACATCAATCTCACATCTCATGGCCATTACCCTGAGGTCACATTTGAAATAGTTTTTTACTTCTCACATTTCATCCTCTGCAAAATCATGTTGTTGACTATGGATCTTACTGCCATTCACATAACTCAGGATTGTACTGTGTTAACATCAGAAAAGCTTGTAAATCACTCATAATTATGCACATGTAAAAGGACAACAGCTGCAGTGTATGATTTATAATTGTTCATTAATAGAAATGTTTTCTGTTAAAATGTACAGTAGATTTTGAAAAACCCACATTAAAGTGCTTACTTGCTAGACTGATATAGTTAAAATGTTGTTAAAGGGCACCAATCACAGCCAAAATCAAGCACATTGTAACCATCTGACCAGTACAACCTAAACATGTTTAATATATAGTTAACATATATAGTTTTTAAAAAACATCCCTTACTTCTTTCACTGATGGAATCCATACAGTGACCATAACAGTGACTATAACATGCAAAGTCCTGAGTATTCTACCCAGAATGCCTAGCTTTAGTAAACTCTCGAAGTATCACGAGATTTCCCTATCTTATCCCCTGCTAGTGATGTCATTATGCAAATTAAGGGCACACAGCAACTTCCAGAAGGCGGCAGCACTAACACAGAAGTTTTGCAGATTTCAAAATAGCTTAGAAGGTTTATTAGGCAAGCAAGGAATTACAACTGAGAATGTGCGAGAGCTGCAGTTGGCTTTGAAGATATAGGTAGGAGGAGTCAGTGAAATCCAAGATGCCTGCCTCAGCTAGAACTGCAGTGGAGATAGGGGAGATTTTGCAGAAGGTATAGTAAGCTGTTGATTTACATTATACAAACAATTCTAACGGATTTCTTGAACTTTCACATTGTGTATTTACTTAATGATAAATGATTTTAGTTATGATTGGTGCCCTTTAAACTTGAACAGAAAAGCATAAATAAGCCTTAAATATTTGTACATTTTTTTATTTCAAGTTGTGTTTTCACACTGTCTGAGAAACTAGAAGCACAATAAAACCTTATATATTTTTATTGTCAGATTACTACTACTGTCCTTAAGTCTGATGAGGATCACTAGGCATTTATTGAAAGTCGGATTAAAGTCAATCGGATTCAAAATCATTTTGATGTGTGATAATTTTCATGCAAGCAACAATTTTCATACGAAAATTTTTATGTGCACGCCAATTTTGACACGTGACAATTTTATTTTGTTGCAGCAAATATTTGGCTAATTTTTGCCACAGTTTCAAGAAAACATTAGTAGGAGGCGAAACGTGGAAATTTGCCCCAATTCCATGCCTGGTGAAAACCCATCACTACTGCTGATAAAACTGACCGTAGAATGTGATTTTGACAGGAACTTAAGATGTTTAAGTACTATGGGGCAGAGACTGATGTGAATGATGAATACTGTAAAGCAATAATGTTAAGGAAGCAATACAGCTGTTGTCAAATACAGAAGATATCTCCAGATACTTCTACTACTCCTCTCTCCACTAAAAGCTAAGGAGGAAGGAGGAATGATATTTCTTTATATAGAATGGGGCCTGTTATCCAGAATGCTTTGGACCTGGGGTTTTCCGGACAACAGATTAATAATTTGGATCTTTTTACTTTAAGTCTACTAAAAATCATTAAATTAAATAAACCCATTAGGCTGGTTTTGCTTCCAAAAAGGGTTAATTATATCTTAGTTTGGATCAAGTACAAGCTACTGTTTTATTATTTCAGAGAAAAAGTAAATAATTAAAAAAAAATGCATTATTTGGATAAAATTGAGTCTATGGGGCAAATTCACTGAAGGGCGATGTGATTAGTGCTAGCAAAAATTTGCCAGCATGACGTCATATTGTTACTTTGCTGTACTAACGAGCACAGGCGCCCCTTCACTAGCCAAGTAGAGGTACGCTAGCGTTGTCAAAAGAGTGTTACTACACCAATTCACTAAGATGAGGATTTTACTGAACGTTACCTTTTGCACCAGACTTGTCTTCACCACCTCAGACCAGGCGAAGTGCAACAGAGTAGATAGGAGTTCATCAAAAAAATAGTCGAAAAATTTTCAACGCTAGCGTCTTTTCAGATTTACAGGGTTATAGGCTGAAAAATATCATACTTTTTTTTGGGGTACTCGGCTTCCCCCTAGATTTCCTAACATATGGAACATAAACTATGCAGTGGGCACATGTGTAGGGCAATATAACAACTCTGTTTTCTTTTATTAAGGTTTCCTGGGCTTATGTAATGTAATTTATTTGCTGCAACATATTCGTCCATTGAACTTTAACTTCCCATCGTATGCAAATTAGGCAACTCTAGCACAACTTCATTTTGCTTAACAAAATAATGCTAGTGCAACTTCACCAGCGTTCAGCGCCCTGGACTTTAGTGAAATATCATTGTCTGAGCAAATTTTCTCCTGGCTAAGTTTTGCGATGGCTGCGAAGTGCATGCTGGCGAAGTATCTGTGTTATCTATCAAAATATCTTTATTTTTTTTTAGCAGCAAAGAAGGTCCGCACTCACAGGACTTACAAATAAAATAAAAAAGTTTTATTAGATGGACATGACTGACGTTTCAGCCCTCTCCGAGGCTTTTCTCAAAGTATCACATAGTTAAATGCACTGCCTTAAATACAAGTTTTTGGCGGGAAAAAATGCTTATTTTTTTTTAGATTTTTTTTCTTCTTTTCAGTTCTGTATTGGTTTACCTAATTCCAAGTATAAACCAAGTTACTTTCAGTCCCCTACAGAGAATACCAAACCACATTAATGGATTTGGGCTTTACCAGAGAGAAATCACATTACATTTTACAGCATCAGCAATGTTTGAAAGATGAACAGCCATGAAGAGAAGGAGTTAAGAGATCAGTCTGCAAAATGCATGCTGCTGAGTCTCAACATATGATTAAATCTCCATGCATATATATATGGTGTGGATTTGTAACTCTTGCCTACACTTGCTCTGATCTTTAATGTGTATCTCTAATCCTTGCAATAAAACAAAAGTGTTTTTTTCCAGTTATGAAGTAGAGACACTCATATGAGTACCAGGAAATAAACTCAAGAACAAAATATGACAACTTTTTCACAAGTACAATAAATATATGATTGATTGATTCAATGCATACTTTTTTGCTTGAAACATTTCTGGAAGGTTTTGCTAAATTACATCAGCTGACATTCTGTGTGACTAATCTAAAAAAATGCTGTAGTCAATGATGTATAATGTTATGATATTTCTTTGTGAATGATCTAACCTTTAGATGATGCCAAATTGATGACTGATGACTAGGCCATAACTATTATCCCCAATGTAGAGAAGTTCAAAGCAATGGCCCATTATATCATTTCCAAGGTAGGCAAACACATAGAAAATTCCTTTTCCAGTTTGGGTATAAAAATAATTTCATGATATACCTCATACCCCCATTATTAATAAAAAGCACAATGCTTGACTGGGTACAGTATACCATAGAAACCGAAGGATGGTGCTTTTAAACAAGTGACCAGAAAATTCTGATTGCCGATTGGTTACTACAGGTGATAAGAGTTATAACAAGGTTGCACCTTGTTTTACATACACATAATGTTCTACATTTTCACCATATAAACAGTAAAGGGAAGTCTAGCATTACTTTTAAAACATGTTTATTTACTTTCATATAAGTCTTGCATTAATCCTTTAGCCAACAGAAGAGAAAGGGTGAGTATCTGTTGAAATCAGAAACCATGGGGCCTATTTATCATGCTGTGTAAAAAAGTGGGGTGCACCATTACCAGTGATGTTGCTCAGAACAAGCAATCAACAATTAGCTTTAACAGTTACAAAAGAAAAGCAAAAATCTGATTGGTTGCTATGAGCTCCACTTTTAACACAGCATGATAAACCCCATGTGAGATCTATGGCTCTGAGGAAAACTTTTGGCTGAACATGTCACTAGGCTTTCCTTGTATAGCTAGATGTTGCTTCTCAGGTTTTTAAAGTAAGTTTTATAGTGTCCAATAATGTGAAAGTCATGCAACTGTTGACCCCCTGCCCAATATATTATTGCAAAAATTCTTAGATACAGTAAGATTTACAATACTGATTTACTAAGGGTCTAATTTCAAAATTACTTTGAAATTCGACCATCGAAATTTTTATGGGGGGGTCATTTTCGATAGAATATGGCCGTTTTCGAAAAACTGGTGTATTCGATCGAATGAAAATCGTTCCAATCATTTGATTTGATCAAACGATTCGAACGATTATAATCAAAATCCTTCAATTTCTCAGAACTTTCAAAAATTTTCAGGACAAATTCTGTGAGTTCCCCCATAGGCTAAAATGGCAATTCGGCAGCTTTAAGCTGGTGAATAGTGAAAGTTGCTATTGCTGTCCCACTAGACAACCAGGTATTATTACTGTTAGATTACTCTTTTTGCTCAAATGGAATTATTTCTTCTGCCCATGAGAATATTGGAATTATACCAGTTGAATTTTAGCAATGGGACCCTATATTCCTTTACCTTTACCTTGCTAGAAAGTTCCAAGTTAATCAGCGGTATAAGTCATCTATTCATAAAAAAAGTTGCAAACTTCGATGAACTAAGACCAGTGATGAAGTTGGTGCTACTTTGGTGGAGTTATGTTGACCATCAGGGTCCTCTGATACCATTTTTATTCTCCAGTTTGTTATAACTTAAAGCAGTGGTTCACCTTTAACCTAACTTTTAGTATGTTATAGCATGGCTAATGCTAAGCAACTTTTCAATTGGCTTTTATTTCTTATAATTTTTAAATTATTTGCTTTTTCTTCTGACTCTTTCTAGTTTTCAAACGTGGCTCACTGACCCCATTTAAAAACAAATCCTGTGTAAAGCTACAATTTCAAAAACAACAAAAAATTTAAACCAATTGCAAATTGTCTCAGAATATCACTCTCTACATCATACTAAAAGTTAATTTAAAGGAGAACAACCCCTTAAATGTAATACACTGCATAAATTGCTGTGATGTGAGCCAAATATGACGTTGTGTCCATTATTTATAAAAATTAACGGACCTAACGTACTTACATTTTTAAATTAATTCATGTTTATTTCACTCCAGAAAAAAATGTATTCTTATTTAAATTAAAATATATATTGCACAAAACAAAATGTAATCCATTTTGTAACCAAATTTTTCATTACAGTGTCAAACAGAAAGATTGAGTGAGTGTGTGATTAAAATTAGCCGATGTAATGTTTGAGCAAAGTCTGTTTATAAGAACTGGAAGAGTGGATTTTTAAATAAACTAGACAGACCTCCTTCTAGACAAGGCTTCCTGTATTTCTTGGCATATTCAATTTAAAAAGCCATTCAAAGTGCACAGCTTTATAGTTGGGTTTAAGGGAAAAAAAAACCACAACACACATTAGAAATTTCTTTTCTAACATTTTCTAGAAGGCCTTGCATATATTTTTCATTTTATAGTATGGAAAATTAGAGGTATGTTAATCGCTCTTTGCAGCAATGAAAATTGAGCACTGTTTGATGGATCTTTTTTGTATTTTGAGTAATTGTTTTACTCCTGAGGGAAAGTGTGAAGGGCTAAGAATATTTTTCTAACCTCCCACTTTCTATACAGCTAAAATAGAGTACAAAATGTACAGTACAAATAACAAAATAGACATATGAAGACAATCAAGTAACAAGCTATCCTATACCCCTGCTATAGATTTCTTTTGCAGGATATAACTATTTGCAAACATTTTTTTCAAGCATTCTGTACTTCCAACTAGCTGGACACACTCATAAAATTAAAGGATTGTTATTTTTGAAATGTTGCAAATTGCAATATGTATAGTAATTTTCTGAGACACTGGGGCTCATTTATAAACTTGGCATAGGCAGAATGGTTCACAAATTTAATATATTTAATCTGCACCTGGTTATATATATAAAGCTGAATAAGAGTGTGCAAACAGTTTTGCGAATTTCTAAAACAGCTTTTTAAATTGCAATTTGCGATTATTTATGAGTACACTCTATTTTTGAATCATGCTACACTTTGGTGGCAGAGAAAACAGTTTAGCAAATTATGAATTTAAGTTACTGTCAATGCTATTTTCACGCACAACAACCTCGCAAAGTGCCTGTACAAAGACCCATTTGCGAGTAATTTGCGAAAATTTATTCACAATGTGAATTTGCAAAAACTCAATTCGCAAAAACTGGAAAGACAGGCACAGCAGTGCAATATTTTTAGCGTTCAGGAAAAAGCTTGGGCAAAACAACCATTTGCAAACAATTATGCACTGCACGAACTTTATAAATGACCCCCACTGTTTGAGTCCAGTACATTACTGGTGGTGAAAATGCAAACAAGAGAAGTCTTTCTGCTGCTTGAATAATTTCCAGGCTTTGTCCCATTTTGCAGATATTCTCTGGAGCTCCTAGCATGCAATATTCTACTCATTTCAATGCAAGTTGTTTCTCTTACTGTGTAGCAACCTAATATGATTTTGAGTGGGTTTTGTCATTGCTAGGTATTAAGAGATGTACAACAAGGATAAAGCGAAAAGACTTAATGGAAGCTTAGGAGATCCCTCACAACCCTCCCTACATAAGTAATAGCCAGGACAACAACAAAATATACCTCATAGCAAAGAAAGGTGTTTTATAATAGAGATAAATGTAATCCATGTAAAATTCAACTGTGGAGAATAACCATATTTTGGTAAATTATATGAGCAAACCACTGTGTCTGTTGTAAATCCATCTCATTGGACTTTTCTAGAAGCACCTTACTAGAATGTTCCAACCAAATCAATGTGGAATATAATTCAAAAGCCATATATTCATAATTAAAGATGTAAACTGTCACAAATGACAAGATCACCAATGATGAGGCTGGTGTTTCTTTTGTGGAGTTATCTTGACCATTGTGACACCAAACTAATAACTAGTGACCTGCAGGATGCATGGAGCTTAACTGAATTATTGAATTACTGAGCATAAATGAGATAAGAAAGGTAAACTAACAGTACATTATCAAAACTAAAATATATACAAGAACATTATGTAGGGACCTATAGGTTTTACAAGCACCTATAGAATTAAATCCCTACCTTCCTTTGTTGCTACAATTTAAGTATTTGCATGCCTGTAGTTATTGGTCAAAGGGTGTGGTGAACATGTCCTGCCTTACACTGTCTAGTGCTGAGAAGGGAGGGTCAGCTTCCAGCAGGGTGTGCCCAGGGGAGCCAGTCCAAGTCAGGGACCAGGCAACCCCCTGAATGAGGAATAGAAAGTGGCAGGTGAGATCCCAGTACTAGTAGACACACAGGAGTGTAAGTCAGTCAGGTTGAGATAAAAAGAGCAGTTCTGAGCTCCAACACAGGAGTGACAGTTTGGAGGTATCTCTCCCAGGCCATATTGCCTGTAGTATAAAGATCCCAGTGGAGAGGGAATCAGAATATTTACTGGATTTCCCTGAGGTTGATCCGGAGACTACTACCAGAATATGTCATTGAGGTGTGCCTGTATAGTCTACATCTACCCTGGAAGGTATGTGTAAACGGGTTGTGATTATATGCCTGCCTAATCTGTCCTAATGGATTATCTTCAGATTAATAAACAGTTTCTTGTTTGCATCATAAGAACCTCCTGGTGCCCAATCATTTTTATATGTTTTGTATGCACAGTAGCCTGAGGGTGGTAGTTGCACTACATCTTAAAGGGAAAACTTCCACATAGCGCCCTGAGCTTGTTGTGCAAGTCTCATGTAGCAAATGCTCTATTCTGCTAGTGGGTATTTGTCCAAGTACAGCCAAATAGATTCTACAATAACAAAAATTAAAAACACATATGCAAGACTATTATTTAACGTGGTGTATTTTAGTATTACAGGGGATGGCAATAATTCAATGCCTTAGTTAAAGTAGAAAATGTTTAGTTAATACTGGGTTGAGAATAAATTGTGTAAATCAATTTACCAAGCTATGTACCAATATGCTTTACCATGCATAAATAGTTTTCACTTTCGTATGTGGAACTAACATGGCTGTTTAATATTAATGTCTTGAAAAGGGGAAAAAAATACTTTTCTGTTGACATTTACCGAGCACATCACTTTGGCGGCAACTGCAGGAATAGAACAAAAATAATAATAATTATATCCCCCCACTAAACTCTCCCTACTTCAGTTGTAACTCTACTATATTTCTTTCTAGCATGCTTACAAGAAAAAGAAAATAAATTCAAAAATTGAAATTGTATAGAATAAAAAAGAGAAATCAATGTGTAAACCTGTTTTTTCATTTACAAAGATCTGTTGCTATTTCCCATAGGCCTCTAACTTCCTGCACCCTGCTGAGCCTTTTTATAAACCCCTTTTGTAATATATTAACAGGCAAATGTCCAGCATTCACAAGGAGACCTATTGTTCTCTGCTGACTGTAACCCACTTATTAAAGCGGATTCACTGTAAAAATAAAACAAAGGGAGGAGGCAACATTGTGTGCTGTGTGAACAATGAATTTTAAAACCCCAATTATCCTCTGCCTGGGCCAAACCGATTCTCTCCATTTGAATGGAGAGAGGATATATTTGAATCAGTTCTGTTAAATGTATGCTAATCTTTTGATAGCCAATATAAAATTAAATTCCGATTCTTGCTCAGTATTCTTTATTCTTTCCATGCAGTCTAATTCTGTTCAGTGCACAAGTTCTAAAGGAATACAAAGAAATAAAAGGGTCTTTGGTTTAACTCTGTGATGGCTGGGAGAACAGTCTCAATAAATGCACTGCAAAGCATAACTTTATAATTCAGCAAGGGTACAAAGTCTGAATCTTTTCTAGGAAAATAAACACATTTGGGTATTAACTACCTTCATTTAAAAATCTATTGGTTCTCACTGCAACAGTAAAAAGTAATATCATCTACAAGGGACTATATTAAAGAACTGTAAAAGTAACTGAATATCTCAAATAAGGGGATCTTTAATGTACCGATTATGTTAATATGTTACTTCATACATTTTTAATTAAACATATGCTGAAGAAAAATATTTATGTTTACTACATACAGATTTCTTCATGGCGCCTTGAATAATTCAAAGCCAAACAGGCTTTATGAGTCAGGTCTGTCTGATAGCCTTCAGTGGTTCTGAGCAACAGATTTATGACACATCAGGCAGTTTAAACACCATATCATTTTCAAGAAGATACATAATGGTCAAATACAGGCATGGTCCTGGAAAGCACACTTTGGGATTTCTAAGCAGCATTCCCTATTTATTCCCCATTGTTTTATTAAGGGGTTGTGAGATCAAGCAGGGAAATATTCTGACAATGTTATGTTTATTAACAACAATGAACAACTTGTGTGCTCTAAAGGTGATTCTCTTATCTATATCACCCACGGCTTTACAGGTATTCAACTGTTGAAAAAAATGAGACAATGGCATCTCACACGACTTGTCTGACTATGGACCTGTTCAGATGTTTTATGGATCATATAGAAAATGTTCTGCTTGAACACATATATTTAAAACTTGCACCACTTGAATTAAATAGAATATTCTTAAGCATAACATAAGTTCAATCAACAACTTATTTTAAAATACCAATGTTTCATTTTCTAGGGAAAGCTAGGCACCTTACAAATGTCTTGAAGGATCACAACTGGCCTCCAACTTGAGTTTTAATCATGTAGCCTTCCCGCTTGTGAATAACCACCATTGCTTTAAAGACAGGATAGTTGTAGCACTCGGGTGATTTGCCCAAGCATATGTCCAAAATTGCCTTTTGTACATCAAGCAAGTGGGCTTATGTAGGGGGATTTTGTGGCTGGCAACAGCACTAGTAAAACTTGAGTGGTTGCTCCATGGTCAGTGTAAGTATGGTTCCAACCTCTCAGCATTATACTGCTAAGATAATTTCCAGTTACAGATGCAGTAGAAGACTGGGCAAGGTAAAGCTGATGAACAGATGGGAAAGAAGCAATGAGTACAAGGTAAGCAGCCAGAAGGTGTGTTGTAAACATTCAAAAAGAAAAAAAAAATACAAATATTTTACCCAAGGGTCCCTCTAAGACCTGTACATACACATACAAACACTGAGAACAGTACACAACTGTGATATAAGGTATTTGTGTGAAAACATATTGATTTAACATGTTTTAAGAAATTAGTAGATATAAGAGAGAATGATGAAAAAAACATAAGCAAATGTGCTGCTCTTTATCTCATAGCCTTACAGGCTGCTGCTTGGGGAGGGAGATGTTTATTTATAAAGAGGGATTTTCAGTGGACTGTTGAATTGTTTTGATTGTGCTCATATGGATTAGGAAGTAGAATATGACTTTAGTTTCAGATTTTAAGACAATGAGGGGGCAATGTAATTAAAAGTCACAAGCCTTATTTAAAATGGGGCCTTTGTGAATGTTTAGCACTACTCGCAATGTAAAATCAGTCACTGGTGAATATTACATTAAAGAATATTCACTAAGCAAAGGTTTATTGTTGATGCCTGCTGAAGGTTTGTTAAATATTTTGTTGCAAAAAAGTTTTTGCAATTGCTAAATTTTATTACATCCACTGTGAAAGTTCGTTTGAACGTTCGCAAAAACT
>CM044445.1:104281672-104294480 GCA_024363595.1 Xenopus borealis
CTATGCCAGGCATTCTTTTGCCAGTATATGTGACTTCCTTTACCTGCCAGCCACTCACTAGCTGCTATGTCACTTCCTGTTGCACTGAGGTCACTGAATATCTGGTTGCTAGGTAACAGCTTACAGCACACAGACACAGGCTCTGTGCTTCTGCAAGGGGGCTCCAATTCTCTACATGTACTTACACAATTATGATTTAATGATCACATATCTCAGATCACAGGGATGTACCTTTTAGCTGTTTTTTGGAAAATCAAAGTCTCTCGCATTGATTTAGGGTAGCGGGATTTTCTTCCACCAGTTGGATTTCCTTCTCGTGGACCACAGGCCTGTGGTATATCCAGTCTGTAGGTGGTTCTACTCAGAGTCCTCTGAACTCGGCAAAACTTGTCTCATGATTGTTTTGTGAGAGCAGATATGGATTTGCATGGATCATTTATAAATTGGACTCCTTTCAGCTTGAATAAATATTACAATCTTTATTTTCACTTAAAAAATCCCGGGCTTTTTTAAGTGAAAATAAAGATTGTAATATTTATCCAAACGATCATGAGACAAGTTTTGCAGAGTCAGGAGGACGCAGAGTAGAACCCCCTACAGACCGGATATACCAAAGGCCTGTGCTTCAGGAAGAGGAAACCAAACTGGTGGAAGAAAATCCTGCTACCCTAGATCAACATGAGAGGCTTTACTTTTCAAAAAAAAAAAAAACAGCTAAAAGGAACATCCCCATGATCTGAAATATGCGTGTAAGTACAATATATATGCCATTCGAGGGGTTTCTACAGTACTTCACCATAGCCGTTTCTGTTGGCAGATGCAATCACAATCAGTACTCTGAGTAGATCCGAATCTAAACACAGCTAATTTATCAAAGGGATAACACACTATTGGCACACTGTTTTCGAAGCTCACCTCAACTTTTATTGCTGTTGTATTCCATTTAGGCACAGTTTAATACAGCTTTCTGTATATGAATATTAAATGGTATTGGCAAAAAGAGCCAATATTGAACATACTCGGCTACGTCAGGGTCTCCAAATATGATAGTTAATGTTTATCTGACTAGAGAAACATAATTTTTAATAATCACAATGTCATGGCCATATGATTTCTCCATATCCAACAACAATACAGCATGTAAAAATTAGTACTATATATTCAAACATACTAAAGATGGAGTATTGTATTGAAGGCTGAAAAGTATAAATTAAAAAAACTACCCATGAGAAGCTGAGAAATCTCAGTCTTACATCTGCCAAAAATGTGGCAATATTCTTTACATAACTGTATGTTTTTGGTTGTGGGAATGCATAAACTTGGAATAAATTGAAGCATTCCTCAAACCACTATGTTTAGACAATATTTTCCATGACTCAACAGAGAAGTCAGAATCGGGCACAGTCTTAAACCATTGGATTTACACTTAAAAAAATGAATACTTACTGAGCTTTTTTCCATTATTCTTTAGTTATAACTTTTTTTTCCCATTATTCTTTAGTTATAACTTTGCAGCTGCACTGGGGTTTGTGAATGCATTGTAAATTACTTGCCTTTAAAGATATATAACTTTGAAAACAGTAAGGGGCAGATTTACTAAGGGTCGAATTTCGAATGGCAAAATATTTCGAAATTCGACCAGGGAATAGTGGGGAATTTAAAAAATTAGAATTTTGAATTCAAATTTTTTTAGAGCAATTCGACCGATCGAATAAGGAAATTTGCTCGAATTCGAATCGAATTTTCGAAAGATTTTTAAACGATCGATCAAATTTTTCCTATTCGATCTTAGGGAATGATCCCCATTTCGGTAGGTTTAATCTGGCGAGCTAGGTGATCGAATTTAAATTTAAAGGGGAAGTATTCGACCATCGAATTTTTGAATATTTGAATAAAATTAAATTCGAATAATTCAAATTCGAATATTCGATGGTCGAATTTGCCTAATTTGCATATTCCAAATTTAAATTAGAATCTTTTTGAAAATTCAATTGAATATTCGAATCCTTCATGTGAATGCATGTGAATTTAGTAAATCTGCCCCTAAATGTTGATATACTAGCCTGGGAAATATATCAAGTAGCTTGGAAGATGTTACAGTACATTTTTCATATTGCCTTTCCCTTGAACAATGGTAGCTGCTGCTCCCAAGTATCAGACACAAAACAGACCTATCATGCCAGTCATGATGGGTCTATACCTTTGCCAGTGTCCTTGTGAATGTTGATAGCTCTTTGACAGTTTGAACTACAGAGGTTTAAGTTGATTTTTGGGCATTGAACCATTATGCAATGTTTAAATAAATCCATCTAGACTAGGTGAAAGCTTTAGGCCTTCATTTGTGAGTTTATACTTTGCCCACAACCTATACATTTTCATAATTTTTATTTGTGTATTTAAGCAATGTCACCAAGGCTCCCAGTCAGAAATGAGTCATTGGATTTTTAATTCCTCCAAATTTTGCAGATTTATTGCCAGATAAGGCATTTAGTAAGTGCTAAGTGCAAGCACAGGAGTTTTAAAGGTTGCACAATAAACAAACAAAACGTGTTCCTAGCTCTAATGTAGTTCAAAGTGTACTCAAAGTTTCTGGTGTGCAGCCATGAAAGGCACAAGGGAGAACTGTTCTTAATGCCTAATGTTCTAATGACATATGAATTGGTCCTTTTAGCATAGCCCCATTTAATGGTGAAGCACCCATCAAGGTTGCAGCAGAACTTTGTGGGGTGGGCTACCTCTATAACTGCTGCTGATTGCAAAGAAACTTCTAAATGCTCAGAATTGGCAAATTAAGCACTCAGCTGTGAAATGCACAGATCTGATCCATTTCAGCAGCTTTGGATAGGTATGTACTTGTTAGTGGGCCCCAGAAAATTGCTACTGATTTACTGGGTATGGTCATTAAGTAGTTGCCAAAAGGGCTTGGTAATTTTTTTTCTTTAAAAGGAACTAAAGCAGTCACAGCAAAACCACAATGTGTTGCCTTACACTGCATATGATATAAAGGTGTTGAAGAAAAGGAGATATGTAATATTGAAAGTGGCTGTGGGATAAAATGATAGGCCAGAAGAATCAATTCGGGTGGTGGGGTCCTCAACATCTGTACATATATGATATGTGAATTACTTCTGCTTCTGCCTGGCTATAACATTCAAACAAGCAGTACATTTTTTGGAAGAATACAGACCTGAAAGCTGATGATCAAAATCAAAAGAGTTTACTGAAGTTTCACTTGTACAAAAGGTTGCAGCACTGCTAAAATATTTTTGCAAGTAACATTAGTTGTGATGATGTGCATTTGTGTTTTGTAAGCCTTTTGAATAGCCTGATAGTCTACCAGGACCTGCACTGCCTAGAATTCTAGACTTTATGGACTTTACTTAAACTGATCAGTGTATTCTTGGCCAGGTCACAGGAAGCTCTGGATGCTCAACTATGCATATTATTATTATTACAATTATAACAGCTATTAAGTAGCAACATATTGTAAGTATTACATTTGGTCAAATAATTTTTTGCAGATTCATTTCACAGCCAGACCTATTAATTCAACAATTTATCAATACATGTCTTTTTGATGTGTATCTTGTATGAAAGAATTTGGCTACAGCCTAACCAACCTTCAAAGACTGGTCAACTAACATGAAGAAACCAGTGGTCCTCTCACAGTTAAGGTGCACATCAATATTACAGGAGGCATGCCCTGTTTATACTGGTCTATTTCAGCTTCTGTGGGAGATTTTAAACCATTTTGACTTCAGGCAATACTGTTGAATTATTACAATCATTCCCAACATCTGTGTTGTATTGGAATGTTGAAGGTTGTTTATCAGGACCAGCTGAAAAACAAGTAGAAAAAAAAGACAACAGTAGACAATGGAAAATGGATTTAAAAAAAAATATATATATGCAAAATGACTTGATTAACTGAGGCCTGAAATTAGCAGGATGAAAACACATATGCATAATATTATTTTCGGATAAACAGCTCAAAACCATTAACAAAAAAAGTAGAATATGTAGAATCTGTCACATGAATTCACCACCCTAATAACTGAGGTGCTTTAACATAAATTTTGTATGTTGAGGTCAGTGACCTTTATAAATGTATATAGCCTAGAGCCTCCTTCACCCAAGACTTTGAGAAGGCTTCTGATGACCTAATGTATATTTTACCAAGCAGAAGTGAAGTCACTGTTAGAAACTTTCAAGTGTGATATACCAGGCAAAAATGTTTGCATGGTTTCATAAAAATATTACATTATTTATATATTATTATTGTTATTTCTACTAACAAATATGCATACAATTCCATTATATTAAATACTGAATCATGTACATTTGGACAATAATTATCATTCTTTTTAAAATGTGGAGACTTTATAAAGGGCACTTTTGTTGTTTTTTTTTTACAAAAATACTAGAACATAAAAAAGTAGCTCACATGAACTTTCCATATAATGATTGTCACCTTTTTAACCAAAACTTGACTTGACCTGGTGCACACAGATGTGAACTATACTGCTTCAAAGTCTTTTCTATAACATCGGTTAAGAATGCATTACAGCTCAATTTATAGGCTCTTAGCAACTCAGAAAACACCTCCACGTTTTATTAATGGATCTGCTGGCAAAATTAAGGACATATTGTAGAAAGCAGATGTGCCCAATGTAAATCAGGAAGAACAGTTCTAAACACATAATGCACAGTCATTACCTAAGCTTGAAAAATAGGCATATATAGAAATATGTATATAAATATATATTTATTTGTGACCAAATAAATCCAAAATCAAACAGTGAACATAAGAGGATCCCTTTAATACATTTTTATTGTTGCAGAAATATACTAGAGCTTTTTATAAGGTATGACCGACCATATACTAGCAACATCAAGTCTGATCTTTTATTAAGTCCTAACTATTTTTTACATATCACATTGCAGCAGACCTGTAACTAAAATTTACTGGACACCACCACAAAATCATGCCAAGGACCCCTAACCTTTGGAAATGAGGCATTGTTCATAAATATAAATTAAAATTGCTCATCAGTCTCTGTACTCTCAAATCAGTCAGAATACCTGCAAATGCCTTAATTCCTGACTATGCGGATGGACCCAGGTACCCTGCTTGAGTAGCTCGCTAAAGTGCTTATGTGTTCCCTCCCACCCCCAACAGGTTGGGTTTCAATTCAGCGGTTCTAGGTTGCTCACAGGTCTGTCTGATCAGACCTGCACAGGTCTCTACAGTAAATGGCCAGAACTCCAAAACGATGACTTCTGGGACATGTACTGTTCTGGAACATGTACTTCTGGAACATGTACTGTACCCAAATGAAATCTGCTAATTTGACCTAAGTAATTCAAAATGTAGCTCTTTTGATTAAAGGTTATTCTTTAGTACATTCTTCTTCCTGAAAATTCTTTTTTTTTCCTCTCATTTCACTTTTCTATGCCATTGATATGTTCATGAAAAGGAGGAAACGATGACTTCTGGAACATGTACTGTAACCAAATGAAATAATCTGCTAATTTGACCTAAGTAATTCAAAATGTAGCTCTTTTGATTTCACTTTTCTATGCCATTGATATTGTTCATGAAAAGGAGGAAATCAGAAAATATGGTTAATTCCTTTCCTCCCTTTTTAAATAGATTGCCTTGATATCCATTTTGTAGTTCTGTAAACGTCAATAAAAACTTCTGAAATGATGGTTAAAAAGATGTGCACTAGAATTTATTCTAATGGTCGAAGCAGGAAATGTCTGAGAATTTAATTACATTTGTTGCAACATACTAAACCAATAGGGCTCATAGAGATGTTTACTGTAAATTATAGAAAACAACTGTATAAAGCATAGCATTATGCAATTATCTCTTCTAAAGAGACGATTTGGTATGATAGCCAACTGTTTGCCTCAGTTTTAAGAATCAAATGTCTCAATTAAAAATAACAGACATTTCAGTCTGATTTTTGATTTTCTATAAGGGCGTTGCAAACTAAAGCAGCAATGCAGTGCAACAGGAAAGAAATACAAGGTGAAGCAAAATAATGGCTTGAACTAGGTTAACACAAGGAAAGCATGCATTGTCATTATGGTTGACATACTATGTAGCTAAAAGTTTTAGAAGTGAAGATTACAGCATCCAGATACTGTTTAAGGAAGTTCCAAGCCAGCAATTCTCTCCCAATTTTCAGCTGGGTCCTATTATTTTAAATTTAAAAAGTTACAAAAATGTATTTCTAAGCAGGATGCAAAATGCACATCATCTATGAAAATCTGAGGTCTTTTAAATGTGTCCCAGTTGACTATGCAGTTTCTTCTAATCCGTAAAATGTAATAAGATATGATTTAACTTTTTATATGTTTATGTAAATTCTCATTAGTACAAAAAAAGAAAATGGTAACACAGCATAAACAGGGAGGAAAGAAAGAGTATTGCTTAAAAACTTTTATATGTTCTACATAACATTTCACTTTAAATTATTATTCACCATTACAATATTATAAGCGATAACACATTGATCCAAAAAAGCCAGACAGTAAAAACAACAATGTTTAGGAACATGGAAAATTTTCTGGTTTCTCAAAAACCGGAAGGCGAATGCAGCCCTCACCATAATATAAGTAATGTTGTGTACATAAAAATCTGATGTGGCTAATGTCACACAATGTAGCCACACAATGTAAAAAACTGAACCTATATAACAGAATAACTAGTGATTCTGATTTTAGTATGCTCTTTTACCTTTATATTTAGAATACTGGAATAAGGAATATGTGCTATTTTAAACCCTTTTTAAATAAATACAAATTTGTAATATTTCTTTGGCATCATGAATATGTACAATTCAGCACAAACTGCACTGAAGTACTGAGTTATTGGTAACCTAATATGGTTAAGCAGTTCATACCACAGGGAATAAAAAGTAAATGAGGTGCACACCTTTACCATATATGCAGTGCTGATTTCATAAATGGGCAAATGTCAAACAGCTGAACATACAGTATATTGAGGGTTTTCCTTCTCAAAACCATGTCTTTACCAATACAAACTACGTGTTTGCGGTGCTCTGTTTGCCTCATTAGACTGTAGATCACATCATCTCAAGCATATGTATTCAATTATGTTCTGCTGGGAAAGAGGACCATGCCATTCCAAATCTTTATTTTTACTTTTTTACTTTTTACTGCTTTCAAACTTCTCTAGAAATATCTAGAAATCCTGGAACACAATACACTGTTTTAGGGAAGAAGTGCCTAGAACTTTCAGTAAAGGATACATAAAAAACAGAAAAAATAATCCAGAAGAACACTGACAAAAGCATACAAAGCCAGGAAATGCTTCAGGCCCCTTAGGGATCTAAACAATTGCCTGGCTCTCAATAATATGGCCTGAATAAACATGTTTTGCACTTCTTGACAATTTATCAGTGTGCTACTGGATTCTTTTTGATATATATACTGCCCCCTATGCTAGGTTGGGTTCTTTCTCTATTGGTACCTGACATCTTATAATGAGAAACCACATTGGGTTGAGCTGCCCTTTACACTGTACTTCTAAGTCTTCACAGTTTTAATGCACTACAAAAGCTGCTGCTGATTTATTATGATTTTATAGAAGTCTATAGAAATGTTCAATTCACGGGCAGTTTAATGATATGTAGGTGGAGCAGTGGGATAGAAATCACATCAACCAAATCCTTTTTTCTTGGCAGAATCCAAAGGAAGTTATGTAGAATAGTGATGGGCGAATCTACCCAGTTTTGCTTCGCCAAAAAATTTGTGAATTTCCAGTGAAATTTGCAAATTGGCGAAAAAATTCACAAAACGAGTCGCAGCAGTGTTTCGCGAATCGCGGGAATTCTAAGCAAATTCGTCCCTGGCGAATAAATTCACCCAGCACTAATGTCGAAGGTTAAGCAGAATAGTAATTCAAATAATTAAGAAGAAATACATATTCATAGTTCATACACTACATATACTGTACAACAGAGTGAATTATAAGCTACTGTTAATACATATTAATAGGCACAAAGCAGAAAATTTCACTCTAAAATATAAAAATTGTTCACATTGCTCGTATTATTTCTATGAAACACTTTTATTATGTGATGCAATTTATCCTTTTACAGAAAATTGTGCCTCTGACATGCTTACTTGTAGTAAGTACTATAATTTTTATTTTCAGAATAAATAGCCATTGCACATTCTCCTTCTGCTCTCTGACTTTGTAGGGTATGAAGTGTTGCATTATCAGAAAATTCTTCTCACACATTACATTTTTTGTTCCTATTATTGGGACTGCAGTGACAGGTTATTGGGCAATGGTACATGAAACACACAATAGACTCACAGACACTGTAGTTATTCTGGCAGGACGACAGCTCCTTCAAAATGGCATCATTGTTAATGAGAATGAATCAGATGAATCAGAGACATTGGGTCTGGTGACCTTTTGTGACCTCTCATTACACAAATACAGTCCCTATTTCAGAAGTTTAGCCATGTTTCTTAACTGGCCTCAATGACAAAGCTCTTCTTATTTGTGATTATGAAAAGAGGGCTCATGGACACAAAGTACTGGATCAATGAGATTGGGTAGGGGTTTTACTGGGCCATGGCAAAGGAGACTTTAGAGTGGGTGGGCCTTGTATGTCTCCCAGTGTCAGAGATCTTTGTGTCCTGAGGCATTTAATTCAGAAAATTACACTAAGCTTTCATTGACATTGCTATATATATATAAATCTAAAAAATCCTTCAGACAGACTGTGATGTATACTCCTTTCATTTGGAAGTACTAGGCCTTCTGTGGCTGATGGAAGTCTTTTTGTTTTCATGGAAAATATGTTTGGGCACTCCTGTAATTCTTGGCTGGGTCAGTCTATTTTGTTATTTATTAAAGGAAGACTGCAGAACATAAGGAAGCAGAAATATGAAAAAATATAGCTAAAAATATGTCTTTAAAGGAGCCAAAACAGGGTTAGGGAAAATAGGGCAGTTGCCCCTAGACCCCAAATATCACATTCATTCATTTTGGAGAAAATGTTGGTAAAAACTTGAGGAGCAAAAACCATAGGACATCCATCGGGTATACCCAAGCTGCAACCTCCAACCTGTTATTAAAGAACTGGCAGTGGTATTCTGAGTGATACATCCATGGTGTAGGTGTAGGGTAATTTGAGTTACCATAGGTCACATGCAAAAAAGCACAAGCAAGTCAATGTGCTTACCTTATGCATTTGAATGCATGTGAGTATGGTAGGACTGGTATAGTGCAGAGAGCACAGTTGTGAAAAAAACATACAGCTTAAAACAGTTACAGTGGTTGCACAACACATACTAAGTTCATCATGAGAATTTAGCAAACTTTTATTTATTATTACATTTAGATTGGAAACCCATGTTTGGACTGTAGTTTGGATCATATCTGATAAAAGGGTAGGATAATGGTATAAAAGATGTGAGGTCCACTTAATGTTCAACATGAAAACCAACATCTTTTTAACATGTCTTCTCAAATTCAAAGAAAGACTGAGACCTGTGTCACTCTTCTACTGTGGGAAAATGAGAAATAGGTTCACAAAGTTACAACTTCATATTTGTACAATACCACATGCCCTCTGAAGTATAAAGCAGTAGAAGACGGAAACATTGTTCCATTACAGTCTCAGAAGTATTGATAACAGAAGAATTCATTTGCAAAGGACATAGTTTCCACTCTAAATGCCGGGCATTGTCACTGTAAGGCTATAGAAAATAAATACTTCAATTATATAACCTGCTTTTTCCCACATTATCTAAGGACACTATTCAGCCTGTCATTGAAAATGAAGGACTCTGCTTGACACCGCTTCCCCTACTGAGGAACAATGTACAAAGTGTGTTTCCAACAACTGCAAAATGCTTAAGGCTTCAAGGTGGTCAAGATAAGTTAGAACAGCGTTTGATCAGACAAAATTAAAAGCGAAGGATCTTTCCATTTCTTCTATACCCACTGCGTAGACATTATGTTTTTTTCTCCCTCTGTTCCTTTTTTTTCCCTCCTAACCAAGTATAATTAAATGGGACTACTTTTATTTCACTAGTTTATTCCACTTGGCTTCACCATTGTGAAGAAGAAACTCATTCCTGCATGAGGCAGGGAGTGTGTACTGCTTGAACTGCAAGCTTCAGAACATGAATTATTCACCTCCTAATTGCGCAGCCACATACTGTTGTATACATGGGAAAATTGCATCACATTAATCAAGAGATGTGCCGTGTGGTACAATGCAATCTTAGTGTGAAAAGAACCTGACCTCTTAAGTTCTGCAAACTGTCCAGCACAGCCATCCCAGAAATATTGTATCCCACGTTATACATACTTAAAGTGGAAGAAAAAATGTAGCAAACTAAATGACATTCTTTGTTGATCATTTCAGATCCACAGCAAAGGAAAAATACAGAGAAATACTAAAGTAGCTGTGTGTTGCAATATGCTCCAGCCACAGATCTAAAAATGATATAGCATGAATCAACAGATAAAGTCAAAGCAGAATTAAAAAGAGGTTTAAAAAAGAGAAACAGCTATGAGATCCAGACTGCTCGGGACCTGGGTGTTTTTTGGATAAGGGGACTTTCCATTATTTGTATCCCTATACATTAAGGGGCCGATTTACCAAATTCAAATGTATTCATGTGAATAAAATCGAATTTGATCGAATTCAATGGAATATTTGATCGTAGGATCTATTCGATTGGTCGAATATGCAAATTAGGCATATTCGATCATCGAATAGTGAAAGATCGAATAATTGAATATTCGATCAGCGAATAAAATACATCTTTTTATAGGCTTTTGAGTCTAAGTCCTGATCGAATAGGATTCGAACGATCGAAGTCTTTGATCTTTCGAATCGTACGAATTATGTGAATGATCGAATGATTTATTCGACTGATCGAATAAATTATTCGACTGATCAAATAAATTTGTATGCGATCGTCGAATGCTAATCGAATATCGAATTTGTTCAAGCTAATTATGGGGAATAATAGTAAATTTGCCCCTTAGTCTACTAAAAAAATGTAATCATTAATTACACCCAATTGGGTTATTTTGCCTCCAATAAGGACTTATTATGTATTAGTTTGGATCAAATACAATGTGCTGTTTTATTATTACAGGGGAAAAGGAAATCATTTTTA
Organism: Xenopus borealis; assembly: GCA_024363595.1. NCBI lineage: Eukaryota > Metazoa > Chordata > Amphibia > Anura > Pipidae > Xenopus > Xenopus borealis. The sequence goes on from CM044445.1 coordinate 104,292,860, forward strand.
AAAAATATAATTAATTAAAATGTAGTCCATAGGAGATGGCCTTCTGGTAACTCAGAGTTTCTGGATAAAGGGTTTCCAGATAACTAATCTCATACCTGTATAGTGTGGCCTGTAATATCAAAACTAATTATTTTGCCCATAACCTCTTATTTAAAGATATAAAGTTCGCTATAATGAGAGTATAAAAATGCAAAAGACAAATGCAACATGATTTAATATCTGACAATTTTTTAAAAATGAATTTCCAAAATTGTAAAAGTTTTACATTGGAATGCTCTCTGATCACTTACCTGCAGTAAGACAAATTCTGATTGGTCACTAAGGGACACTATTCATGAATGAAGTTTACTACAGTGAATTTCATGTTGGTTATGAGTTGAGTTGAAGTCAGGTTGTCCAAACCTCAACTGGGCAAATGCTAAAAAATGCACAATATACAATAGTAAGATATTTTATATCACTTTCCTCCATTATGCACCAATCCTAGGAAATTTTTTAAAACTAGTTTGTACTATTTATTTTTTGGTTTTGCTGCTAAATGAGTGAAGACATCAGGGTGTTTTCACCTTACAATCCTTTTTTACTCCTATTCCAACAGTGGACCTGAAATCTTTATTATCACCAAGCGCATGGATCAATTTAGAATCTTCAGAATGCCATTCATTCCATTTATTTTTAACACGGAGGGTCTTAAATTTTTAAATTTAATTTGCCATTTTTTTATTCTTCTGCTGGAAGGGCTTGAGCTGGGCTCACAATTTTTTGTTAATAAAGAGATTAAACAGAAGTATTTATCCTAATAAAAACAAGAGGAAAAAAATAGACTCTAGTATCAAATATAATTTTCCTGCAGGCTTTAGGATAAGGTTTACTTCTCAATTGTTTAAATAATCACTAATACATACACCACTTTCCCAAATTTGCACTCAGTTCTGCTACTTTTACCAGATGCAAATGGTCTCTTGCTATTGATGTTCAGAAAAGATAAACTAATCAGGAAAGCTGGTGTATCTGCCAGATGTATTTATTAGTTTACAGATTCATCTGTGCTGCTGTGAGAATATGCACACATCATGCACAAGTGATTTCACACAGTAATAGAGTGCTCACCTGTTACTCTGTTAACCCTTTTGGGTGTCTGGTGCTTCACAGCATATAAGTCCCCCTGCTCAGGGACAGAACAATTACAATGCAAAATCCAAAGTTGCTGAAGCACACAGATCCGTTTCATTGAATACAAAAGTGATTTTATTCACTCATGGTAGACCTAAAACATGGCAACGTTTCGGGCCACTCCAGGCCCTTTATCAAGATTAAAGATTACACCGAGTGCTAACTTTAATAGTTTAACAATGGGGTGGGGTGTATCTAGAAGTGAAAGTCAATTAGTAACAACCAATAGTAATGTAGTAAAACATGTCCATATTAGCATATCTTTAAAATTATGTAACCAAGTGTCTTTAAAGTCCAAGTGTTTGTCCATGGAACATTTAAAAAAACAATGTGCAAATACATATATCTTAAAGGAATAAATTATTAGTTGTGTTAGTGATAAAACAATCTGACAATCTGAATATCAATCATGATATCTCTACTGCATAAAATACCCATTCTCTCCCTC
>CM044445.1:104294669-104341084 GCA_024363595.1 Xenopus borealis
TTTTGAAAAAAAAAATTGTCCATGACAGGATCCCTTTAAATGTGGATAATTTAGAGAACTCTATTTTAAATGAACATGTTCTGGAGTAATAATTCACAACAGCCAATCATAAATTATCTCACATAATGAAACAAAAAATCTAGTTAGTAACATCATTGGAGTTACCCATGTGCTTGTCTTAAATCTGCTTTTTTTACTGTAATTCTTTTTACTGTAAAACTCTTAATGACTACTGTTCCAAACCAATACCAGATGGGAAAACTGATGGCAATAGTCACAGAGTGTCCCAAGAGCCAAACAGATTATTTGTTTATAACATAAGGCATGGGTTGTATCACTATGAGACTGCTCCCAAAAAGGAGCTAAAATGATTAATGTAGGGGTCCAGACTGAAGGCCAGTGGGAAAGAGATTTGGAAAAAATGCTTATTAACTGTAACAGTTGTCATTACTATTCCTCCTTCCTATGGGGATCAGTCAATGAATAAATAAATTTGGTAGGGTACAGTAGGTAAGACATATAAAGGTCTCCTCAAGGGTCTGTTAAGGTGTTAGTGGGCAGTGTATGTGGGGTAGATTGTAGGCAGGACAGAGAGGTAGTATACAAAAGGGTTTAAGGGGTAGGTATGGGGTTCTTAGTAGAGGTGTATAACCTCAGAAGCAGACTTGGATAGGAGACAGGACCCAGGCTTCATCCCTGGGCTCAGGTCCAATCCTCCAGGAGGACAGAGGGAAATGTTTACTGCTGTTTAATGTTGCAGTAAAAACTGTTCTGTTACTTTAAGGTATGGTTATTTATATATGCTAATTTATGTTAAAGCAGAACTAAGAAAAGCCCCTACCTAGTAAGCAAGATAGTACCCCCTCCCTGCTTCCCCTCATATAGTTCAATAGGTCTGAAAATGTCCCTAAATTTTTTCCCACCTAACTGTGCAGTGTAATTGCAGTGAAGCTTGTGGAAGCCATCTTCTAGATCGTAAGTCTTCACCTGTAATAGGATACTGTACTGGCACATATGGAGTTGGAGCAGTCTTCCGGAGCATAACGAATGCGCATGAGCCAAAAGTGCCGAAGAGGACCTGAATTGACGAAGGGGACCCAAAGAAATCTGAAGAGGGCCTGAAAAGATCCGGAAGATGGTGCCCACAAGCTCTGCTGTGCTTTTTCTGGACTGTTAGGTGGGAAACATTTTCATTTTCAGGGACTATGCAAAGTGAAGCAGGGAGGGGGGACTATATTGCTTACCAGGCAGGGGCTTTTTTTTTTATAATTTGGGGGTTGTGTTCTCCACAAAAACTGAAAGATAATATAATTTGTTTTGGGCCCAAACATGTATCTAGATTAGTCACAAGCAAGCCAATGGGGATTTTATAAAGATGATATTATACTGGCTAAATCCAGATGAAACATCTGGTTATCTGCACTGGGGAAGTCTTGTGTTTGATAATTACAACCACCAGTTTCCCTCTGTGTGTGTATGCAGCACCATTACCCAACCCCACCCTACCCCCTGGTAAGAACAGGGGGAAAAAAGTCTAAGAATAAAATTAAATTGTATTGTGCTTATTTTAACAGCTGTTACCTATCAGTTAGAACACACACAAATAGATAGGCCAAGCATGGGAACTTTGAGGAAAAAAAATGAGCAATAGAAAAAGAGTGCCTTTCGGACTCTTTAAATACATTTTGATTCCATGCAGTCTGCTGTGGGGGTGCAACGTTAAAGGCTAAAAGATTCCAGCAGACAGACTGCAAGAGAAGTGAAAAAGATTAACGTGCCACAGATACCTGGCTGGCATGCTGAAATTTGTGACTGACGAAGACTCGTTGCTTAGCAATCATAATGAAAAACACTTTGCAAAACCGCTGCACTGTGAATGTCACTGATCTTACTGTGCCTCGCAAGAATTTATAAATCCTTAGCGAGTAACAGGAACCCCATTCAGCGTTCTGGCTTCATCTAATTTATCTTTCAGCCGCTGTACAAGAGGTTTTAGTCAGCAGATCCCCCTGCCCACTCTCAGAAAAATATACAAAATAAACAAATCTGCAGTTAACTTGGAGTTAAAGGAAGAATGTGTAGTTGTTTTGCTTGAGATGGTTTTTTTTAATAACTTAATTGTCTGGAGCAGACACCTTTACACCACCCAACAGTGAAGTCATTGTGCCACCACACATGGTCATGACAGTATTGGGCATAAACTTTTGTTTTTTAAACCTCACTGTGACCAATGCCTTGCCTGGTTGTAGGTCCACTTGTAGTGTCCTGTTTTGTCCCTGGATTTCTTTTGTTGAGCATTCTGCCTTCCTTATTCCTGTATTTCTTACTTGTTCTTGGATTTAGAGCTGGGCCAAGTAGTATTGGCACCCAAGATAATACGACTTGGCCTAGTATCTAACCTAGCTGGAGTTCTCCACAAGCTCGAACCACATATTAAACACCCCACCACCACTTGTTTACCAATCGCCTCAACTCCAATCGTGCCCCCCATGACTGCTCCCATGGCATGTGCCTCTGCTGCCTACCTGTAGTTCCAACCCTACTGGTGTGTATTATTATAATCTTTGCCTGGTATCAGTTCCACTTTTACCTGTAAATAATTCCTCCCCTTAAGTCCAACAGATATTGACCCTGACATTCCTATCAGGCCTACTGAAGGCTAAACAATTATAAAACAAGGGTGGCTCTGTCCCAGAAAAAGTAAATCAAAAGCTCAATCAAAAACCACATAAAATTACTAGTCCGGGTATGTGAAACATTGAACTCTACATTTAGGTAAACAATTAAGTTAAACTCCTTGCAGAGAGTGTCAGAAGAGATACACAATGAGCCACCAATGCTCCCCAAAAAAGAAATATTAAGAAACATAGAAAAAAAAGTATATTAAATACGACGTTCAAATAGAATAATAATGAACATTAAAGCAAGGCCATGTTTGATTGCAGTTGCTTTATGGAAATGCTTCCAGTCTCTTGGCCTCCTCATTATTGCTAGAACTGCTGCTGTAGTTCTACCCTTGAACATTTTCCATTATCGCTGCATTTAACATCAAATGAAACTCTGAGGAGGGGGATATTCATTGAAATCACAGGCCATGTGTTCAATCCCCATTGTTTAGATGTCCACATCTTGCAAACGACTCTAAAAAAACATGCATATCTTCTTATTTGCTGCAAAAGAAACACACCATTCATAGCATTTAAACGTGTTGAATCATCTTGTTGATGTCTAGTAGTATCTCTGTATTTGACAGTGTTCTTAAAAAAAAATCAGCATTATGCAATTCTTCATTAGCCTTCTAAAATAACAAACTTGGGGTATATTTATCAAAACGTGAAGTTAGAGATCCCTGCAGTAAATGTAATTCCACCACTCTCCCTTCAATTCTATGGGATTTTGAAAGGTGTGTTTAGCAAAGGATGAACTTTCACCCATTGATAAACACTCTTTTGAAAATCCCATAGAAATGAACGGAGAGTGGCGGAATTTCATTCTAGAGGACTGTGGCGATCTCTAACTTCCCTTTTTGATAAAAATACCCCCTTGTTGGAACAGAGGCTAATATCATTAATTGCTCCCTTCCACCACATAATACAGGGGAAACATACCTCAAATTGTAACTGTTCATAATCAGTGTGTGTAATTTAATGCTTAACACATACAGTAAGACATACAATTCTCAAAAAAAGAATAATTTTCTTTCAGTTTTATTCTTCCTCTTTAATTACTTTCTAGTAAATGGTTACGTGAATTAGGATGCCTACCAATAACATAATAGGTTTGAATGGTCACTTTCTCTGAAATACTATTCATTTAAAAAAGCTAATTCATTCCAGCAACAAGGCTAAAGTGGAAAGTTAGCAGTTTTGCTTGACCTCCTGCTGCTGCCAAATGACAGATAAGGATTTTACCCCTGAGGAAACTACCTTTCTATCCTCTGGCCTATTTGGACATTTGAATAAGCTTAAAGATCTGGACTGCACACAATCCAAACAAAGCACAATGACAGTGCTTGTGTGCCAGAACCAATCTCCCCTATTGATTAAGGAATATGACAAGAAGGGATTTCCTGGATTCTTTTACTACTGTTATGATTGAAAATGTTTCTTTTTCACTGTGTTGTTATTATGACAACATTTTGACACAATAAAAAGTGTAAAGCATTATAGCATTATACAATTTCAATATAGTTTCTTTCTATTTGGACATTTTATTGCAAAAAAATTATTTTAGTAAAAGCACTAATATGTGAATTTTCTGTTTTTACACTACTCCTAATTGTAATGATACCAGTTGGTCTTGTGGGGCATAGGGGACCCTATCGCTTTCCTTGTCTGTTTTTTCATTGCACAATGTAGGTCTATTGTTATAGTTCCTGGGTATAACTCTGCATTGATTTACTGCCCTTAGATCATTACCTGTCCTTGGCCATTGCTGTCTGCTGCCTGAACTGACCATTGCCTGTTTACTAACTATTCTTCAGGATCCTGATTCTGAACTGCACCAGTTATTGACCCCAGCCTTTTTCCTCCACTATGCATTGGTAGGTCATACTCTCTTTCTGTTCCTGAGTCTCAGGCCATGGATGAGTGTATAACGGAAAATATAGAAAGTTCATAAGGCTTTCTTCTGTTTTTTTAGAGAAGAAAGATTCCTGCCGACATGAAAGGCAGTTGTTAAAGACAGATGCATGAACTAGAACCTTGGCATGTCTTCTGGGTTTAGGTATACCATAAATGACACTAATACTCCCCTGAACAGAGCTCTCTGAAATAAACTTAATACTGTAATAACTGTAGCACAAATACAAAGCTGATATTATAATCAAACCTACTGCTTCTGTACCTCTTTTAAAACACAGATATGTATATAGGCAATGTTATGACATTGGTTTTATTTAATCCAACTGTTGTGTTCATCAGACTTTACATTCAATTCTTTGCCATTCTAGCTCTCATCTTTTAAAGACATACAAAAAAATTCTACCCATTCCTCCTGTAGCTCAACCCAGAGGTGACACAAGCATGTAGGGCATTTTTATATGACCTTACAATAAAACACTTCCCACATTTTGATGAGTTGTCATCTGGTATTGTGCCACCAAATCTTTCATAGAAAATACTGTGGTTTCTTGTGTCTGCCCCATGCAGGTTTTCATATGCTTAGCCAAGGAGTGCCCAACCATTTTTACCTGTGAGCAACATTAAAATGTAAAGAGTGTTTGGGAGCCACACAAGCATAAAGAAAATTTTCTGGGTGTTTCCAAGTAAGTGCTGTGATTGGCTTTTTCACAGCCTGCACATAACTCTAGTAAACTAGAGTATGCCTTCAACAACTTGTCTCCAAAATGAGCACCTTCTTTGAGGACATCGGGATCAATATCAAAATGAGTGATGATGATCAATATGTTGCTTCGAGCCACTGGTTGGCAATCACTGTTGTCAAATCATTGTCCTGCTGCATGATGACATTTCCACCAATAAGGCATTGGTCACAGGGGATGGCATAGCATTGTAAAAAATCTAAACATTTTCTGAGATTCCAGACTTTCAATTTTTAAAAAACTTTCAAGTGTTTAGCTTACACTTAAATCAGTAAATCTTTGGGTATATCAGCTTACCTGTAAGACAATGAGGACACAATTCTGTAATTCATTAATAAGTTTTGTGGGTTGATTAGGGAAAAAAAGATTTGTTTGACCAAATAGTTTAATACTTTACTGATATGCCATTTGTAAATCCACCAGATACCCCAAAAATCATCTAGAGGCAACCTAATACAAAACAAACAAACCCAATTTATTTAGTTGTGGAAGAATAGAAATTCACTCTTGGATTAGTAATTGTCTGCTTTGATAGAAAGCTTAACTGGATCAATTGAAAGCTGCATAACAAATAGATCTGAAAAAAAACCCCACAATTTATAACAAGTACAGATTACCCAAACAATACTATAAGTTCAATGGAGCCTATTAAAACCATTGGCTGTGCTGTGCTGAAATGAAACCAGATGTGATGTGTGCATGGGCAATCTGTACAGTTGAAATCAGCGCATAAGATACAATAACTGAAAAATTTGTTAATGTATAGAGGCTTTACTTTGATTACAAAGACAACATATGGGTTGCACAACCAAAGTCCTGTGTTATAGATCAAAGTCATTGATTGTGAAGAGGAAACAGCACATGGCTAGCATAGACAGACAGCACATTGATAACACAAGAGCAAAAACATGTCTAATGCAGCACATGAGTCATGCAAAATATAGAAGGGGTGACCGAATGACCACAAGAAGAGTTTGATAGTATTTGGACATGAAATAAGGTAATAATGAACAGTAAACAGTATAACCCATAGGTATATGAATGTGGCCTGAATTAGAGGAGCACAGATTTCTTGACTATGTAATTTGTAGGCACCTGCTGTACCTGGTTACCATGAGGCAAATTAGAGTTGTATTGCCTTTAGAAGAGTAATAAAGCCTTAAGTTATCTCCATTTCTAGTAACCTATTAGAAACAAACCGTAGGTAGCATTTATGGTCTCCTGTTTGAAAGCACTGACTTGGTTGATATAGGCTACTAAACCAGGTGCAAACACTGCATCTAGTTTGCAATGTAACTTTCAGTCCTCTTGCACAAGTTTATTTAAATAAAATATTATATTTAAATAAATTATATTATATTTTTATTTTATTAAAATAAATAGAAAAGATACATCTGTGGCCAGCTATAAAATTGATTGTATGCCCTCTGGTCAGCTAGGTCAGGAAATTTTCAGTCTTCACTGGAATAAGAAACACATTAGGAGCTAGTGGTCAGCCTGGCTGATTGGAAAAGGGTAAAACAGATGCTTGAGCCAGCAATATTCTTAGAGTACCTAATTAACAGTAAATGGAATAAATATATACATTTAGTTCTTAATATTTGCATTTGGCTAATCCATATAGGAAATAAAATGTCAGTTGAATTTATATGAATTGGATACGGTCGTGATATAAATGGGAAGAATGCTATAACTCAGTGTTGTGAGTTCAGTGTTGTGATGTATAGCCCTACAGACTGGACACAACTACCAACCAAAGCTCTAAACCATGTATAATTAACAGCCAGGCACCTACATGATATAAAAGAGCACTGGAAAAAAATAATTGCTTTTTTTTCATTGCTTTGTTTATAGTGGCTTTTTTTCATGATTCATGTACACTTGGCTGAGCCTGAAAGAACTTTGTAGCAGTTATATTTCAGGCAACAATGCAGAGATTAGGCTAGGATCAGTGAAAAGCTTCCCCCTAACTATTAGCATTAACTACCCATTATCAGCTGTATTGATAAGGGTTCTGTTTTTATTCTTGGTCTGCTGTTGGCAAGAAGGTCAGAAGTCCTTAGTCCATGAGCTGAGAAGCCAAGGTTGAAATTTGTCTTGTAATAATGCAACAATATAACAATTACTCATTAAAGGGAAAACATGCTCTTATTTACAGTAAATAGGGCTATGTTTAGTTTACTATGAAACATATAGTGCAAAACGTTAAGCACCCCCTAGTGATTGCATTTACTTACCAAAAAAACCCCAGACTGATGCACTTATTAGGAGAAAACTGCACCAGCCCAGGATTCTTCCAGCAAGAACCCTGGGGTGATCTTCTTCCTGCTTCTTCTTTTTTCAAATTTCCTAGGGCAGATTAATGTGCAGTAGAATGAAAATGCTGGCTTTTTTGTTAAAGTTCAGCTCTACTGCGCATGCGCTGCTGCATGAAAAAAAGAAGAAGCCAGAAGATGATTTCTCCGTGGAGCTTGCTGTAAGAATCCTGGGCTGGTGCAGTTTTCTCCTACTAGGTGCCCTAGTCCGGGTTTTCAGGTAAATTAATGCAATCACTTTGGGGTGCCTAACTTTTGACACCTCCAAGTAAAAGGGCCTTTCCTTCTACTTTAAGGGAAAAATACTAATGGAAACTTTTTTCTTAATTTTTCTTTGTCAAAAGAAGCCACTGTTTCTTTGGGGATAACATTTTAGATGAAAATGAAACTCCTTGGCCAAACCTTAATTAAAGGAAGGTTAAATGAAATACAGGAAAGGTTACTCTATTTCACTTCAGACACTTCGGGGCAAATTAACAAAATTCAGGTGAATAGATCGTAGTTTGATCGAATTATGATCGTACGATTTAATCGGATATTCAAATATTTAAATTTGGCCTCTTCGATCAATGAATACCGAATTATCGAATAGATTGAATGATCGGATATTCGATCATTGGATGATCAAAGGAATTAAAATTTTAAAAACCTTCGAATGCCTATTTTGCCAGATTGAACCTACCGAATTGCAATAGAAGTCTATGGGAACCCCCCCCCCCCCATAGGCTTCTTTGACTAAGTCCTGCTCGAATACCATTCGTACGATCGAATCGTTCGATCGTTCAAATTATACAAATTTTTCCTTGACTCAAAGGAAATTTCACAATTTTTTCGTGAAATCGAATGATCGGTATTCGATCGTACAATTTCATCGAGAAATTGAATATCATGCAAAATGATAGCCTAAAACTATTCGATAAGCATTCAATAGTCGAATGCTTATCGAATTTCGAATAAATTGGTAGGATTTTTAGGGAATAATAGTAAATTTGCGCCATAATTGCTAGAAAGCTTAGGAGTGCAAGTAAACACCCCTTAGTGCCCACATAAGAAGCACATGCTTCCTGGTGTTTGTTGTGCTCTGCTTCTTGTCCAAAATTAATAATTCAGTGAGAGGAGCAAAGCTCAGTACCAGGAGATAATGCTAGCCCCGCCCATACCACCTGCATTAGGGCAGGGGGAAGGGCATGACCCCAATGTGGGCTACACCTCCTGCCACTCCCTATTTTGCAAATCTGAATGAATAAGGTCTCTTCAGTCTGCAATGGAGAACACAGGTATTTGGCCATTCTTCAAGAGCACCAAATAAAGGCAGATTTACTCCTTGTTTCTGTCACTTGTGCCAAGCTTTTGGCCTGGGTACAGTGACCTTACCTATTATTACTTGACCTTGTGTCTTGCTTTGAACCTGTTTAGAAGCAAGATTTGGTGAATTTGTTGAAAAACAGTACACATTGTCATGTCAAAGATACTCATTGTCAAGTGTGATTTTGTTCCCAAAGTATTGGAATTTTGCTTTTACATGGGAATTAGCAAGCTCCAAAAGGAATTTCTCTTCTGTATTAAATTTAAAATAAAAAAATACATCAGTCCTCAGTTGTTGGAAACAACTGCTCTTTAACAGCAAAAATAGCCAAATGTGTGCACACGTGTGTCATACTGCTAATAAATCATCACACAGAATACAATCATTTAGTTCCTTTGAAGTTCTCATTTACTGCTCATATGCCTAGTGTGCAAGACCAGAGTTGAAGTCAGGATAATAAACACAAGTAAGCAGGAGGAGATTTTGTTAAAGGGGTGGTTCACCTTCAAGTTAACTTTTAGTATGCTATAGAATGGCCAATTCTAAGCAACTTTTCAACTGGTCTTCATTATTTATTTTTTATAGTTTATGAATTATTTGCCTTTTTCTCCTGACTCTTTCTAGCTTTCAAAAGGGAGTCACTTACCCCCTCTAAAAACAAATCCTCTCTAAAGCTACATTTTTATTGTTATCACTACTATTTATCACTCATCTTTCTGTTCCGAATGTCCCCTATTTGGACCCTAGCAAACAGATTTCTGACACTGCAAACTGGAGAGCTGCTTAATGAAAAGGTAAATAACTCAAAAACCACAAATAATAAAGTTGTCTCAGAATATCGTTCCCTACATCATACTAAAAGTTAACTCAAAGGTGAACAACCCCTTTAAGTGAAAGTACTTTGAATTTATCAAATTAACCCAGTGTTTGGCTCTGCACTTTTGTGGTTGGAAAGTATTTCCAAATAATTGTACAAATGCAGTTAGGAAAAACATGCTTACCAAATGAACAAATAACAACGAATATGTCATATGCTGTAACTTTTATAAATATATGTAACATTGACTAAGATCCTTATTGTATTTACCAATAGACAAAAGGATCTATCTAAAAAGTGCAAATGCTATCAGACCTGTGTAAGGCTATAGAAAAATGGAACAGCATCTTTATTCAAAACTAGTATAAGCTTTACCATAAAATTACTCAAGTTGAGACGCAAGACACTTAGGTGTGGGTCCTCTCCAGTGCAACTGTAACCTTTAGTATTACCACAAGAATGGGTGCCAGTGATTCTTACAACTTAACCAGGATGTATTTATTAAGAATAATTCACAAAGGAGATCAATGAGATAATACAGGATACAATCATTCAGTAGTCAGTACATATTCACAAACAGCAGAGCATTTCCTTCTATAGAAAATGTAAAAAAGAATATTGTCCAGTCCACCCAGAGTTCTCTTGCTTCCTCTGGGGACTCCTTTTTGAGTGGAACCCAGGTGGGGAACTACCCAGACAGCTCAACTAAATAGCCCTGAGCCTGTCTTTCTTAGTGAGACCTATGAAAGGAGATAGCTGCATGTGCACTTATTTGGAACTCCCCTTTTGACTCCTTCCCCTGGATTCTCCAGCAAAAATAAAAAAAGCCCTTAGAAGCACATGGCTTTTCTTTATAAATTTTAGCACACTGCCTAAGGAAAACAAGCAATCTGGCTTTGACCCAGTCCTCTACACCTGTACTGTACATTCCTTGTTTTGGATCCCTTCCAATTCTCTATGGTTTAAGTCATGAGAGGAAATAAATTAGTGTACAATAAGTGACAAAAAATGGATTTGCCTGATGGGTATGGCATGGTCAGTATTAATATTCAGCAACTTTACCACAAGAGAAATTGAGGTTTATCAACAACTTAATGAGGTTTATCAACAAATGAATGTTCCTTTATGTTTTTGTATATGTGTAAAGTTGCAGAAATTCAGTGAAGTGGATATAGAAACCCCATGTATATAAAAGTAGTTCTCAGTAAGGTGATGATGATGATGAGATAAAAACAAATTGATTTAGAAATATAGCATCAAAGTAATCTTCTAGAACCATAACTTCTCAGTAACAAAAGTAGTACTCTTCAGCAGCATGGCAAAAATAATTTTTTTATTGGTCTGGCTTAAAACAAGGGTTTTTATGCCTTTTTCTAATGTTTAAAGCACATTTTTTGTATTTAAATTGAAAAATTTGAAAACATTGTGTTCTGTTGCAAGATCATGCAAGAAACCAGAATGAAGGATCACAGATTAAATGGGACACGCATTTCAGAAACCTCACAGTTCTCTTTTGCACTCATATTATTCCAATCACATATTAAAAAAACAGCAGTGCAGTTACTTGTACCATTGTGGATGTACATATTTTTCTTTCTTGGGATGTCATTTCATGGTCTAATAGATCTCTTCTTCAGTTGGTAGTGCGGTGCTTGTGCTTATCTTTGATCAGACTGAATGTTTACAACACAAAGCAGAACTATAATTAAGCATCAATGGTTTCAGCTCACAAGGAATTCCTAGGCTGAATACATGTGTCAACCTCTCACCCTAAAGATGGTGGTCTCTTCAAGTCATAGAAAAGGTCACTGTCAGGGTTGTGAGGCCTAACATTCATGGCAGCTGGCAACTACACACTGTAGACAACTTTAGTTTGCACTGACCTAATCTATTCAGTTTAATGAGAAATGTGATCTTTTGCTCTTAAACCCAATGTAACCTTTCCACCTCAATACAACCATTGTCCAGTACAAAATGAAAGATGACCACAAACATATTGAGGCCAATAAGATCCTTGAGTATACTAATTTGAAACTTCATTGCATGACCACCATTGGAACTCTATTGGAATCTCTATGTACAATTGAAGGATCCCTTGTTACTCAACAATGAAAACAGAACACCACAAAGTTTTTTTTTGCATTTTGATGAACAGGTACTGATAGTTAATAATAACTTATAAAATAAACAATGAATACAATTACAGCCATGTTCATTTAATGTGGACTAATCTAACTGTATATTAAATTACTTTCCAGCCAGTCACAGTTTGGATAATATGAGCCTTAATTTCATAAACAGACATTAGCAACTTTTAGCTGGCCTTATATTTTTCTCTAGGGCAGGAACATTTGAGCCGACAGAAAACAAAGAAGCAGAATTCTAGTCAGCTACTGATCTGCAATACAGACTATTAGTAGCAATAAAAATATGCATAGAACATACAGAGGAGATTGCATTTTAAAGGAAATGTAACCCTTTGTGTGCGATAGATCATGGAATCTAAAACTTATATGTGCCACTGTGGTCAGGTCTGTACTGGGATTCAAAATTGGCCTTGGCATTTCAAGTACATGGAGGCCCAAGCAGTCAGCACCAGTTCAATAAATAATAACTGCCTATGACATCTGTCACGAACGGCACCCAATACCAGAACAGTTGCCAAGCACCTTGGTCTCAGCTCGGCTTCACCAGTTAAGTGACCGCCTTTGGCTTCGGGAGGAGCCCTCAGCTTACTCAGATGCCACCTGGACTTATCGAGAGGTGCAAAGCTAAGAGTTCTGGCTAGCACAGGGGCACGATCGTCTCACCAAGGATACTGGGTTGAAGAATACCACCAAGTGGAACAGGGGGGCCAGACCAGCACAAGCGGAGTAGAATAGTCAGACAGGCCAGAATCAGGATTAGAGAGTGTAGAATAGTCAGTGGACAGGCAAAAGTTCAGGATTGGAGATATCAGCGTAAACGGACAGGCCAAAGTCAGGATTGGAGAATAACAGGATAGTCAGGCAAAGCAAGGGTCAAAAACCAGTAGATCAAGCAGGAATCAATAGTAATAGCACCCAGGAACTAACAAATAGAACCTAATCACGGGCAATGACAATATTCAAAATGTCCCTTTAAATACATTTAAATTTCGCGCCATTGCGCGCTGACATAATCACGCCAGCGCCTACAAAAGCCGGAAGTGCGCTCGCGGCGCGCACTAAGAAGCCGGCAATAGAGGGGAGATGGCGTGGCTTGTGTCCCCGCCGATGGCACTGGGACGTCCCGCGTGGCGCCTCTGCTAGAAGACCAGGGTAAGCGATCGTTACAACATCTTACAGCAGCCCCTCTGGAATTTGCCAGAGCCCAGTTTGCCAGTCTGGACCTGAGTGGGGCAGATATGCAGATTCTAGTTTTCTGTTTTACCTATTTTTCTGTGCAGAATTATGGGCTGTTGCACAATCCAGCAGGAATTGAATGTCCCAATTATAAAAATAAACAAAAGGCTGATCTGGTAGAGAAATGCACTTTTACAAACAGCAAGGAGAAACAGAACAATATATTTTACAAAGTTAGAAAGTGCTTGTTGGTCCTCGTTCTTTTTTAACATCACTAGTTCTTAACTAAGTTACTTACAAATAATTGCTCGCCACTGTAGCTCCACCACATTCAGCCCTTTCACAGACTCTTCAGTTACTGATCTAGTGATCTATTGCCATGCACTGGTAAAAATTGTGTGTTTGCTTCAGAAACACTACTATAGTTTATTTAAACAAGCTGCTTTGCAGCCATGGGGGCAGCTATTCAAGCACAGGATACACATTAGATAACATAAGTTCTGAAGAATCCCATTATATACTAAAGAGCTTATCTGTTATCTGCTGTGTATCCTGTGACTTTTCAACAACCAATCAGCAGGTAGGATGTACTGGTCTCCTGTTTAAAAGCAAACATCTTATTGATTGGGCAAGATGAGTGCCTTTTAT
This sequence comes from Xenopus borealis, assembly GCA_024363595.1. NCBI lineage: Eukaryota > Metazoa > Chordata > Amphibia > Anura > Pipidae > Xenopus > Xenopus borealis. The sequence continues at coordinate 104,308,402 of CM044445.1, forward strand.
TACATATGGTTAAACGTTTCCTATAACACGTACAAAATATACACAAGTATAAAATTAATAGCATGTTCTGGCATCCATAACTGCATCACTTTATTCTTGCAGACTCCTCTAAACAGGTACCCACCCACTGATATCAATTTAAAGCATTGTTAATTTGAATACAAATTTAAAGATTTGCAAACACAAGAATGGGAATTTATTGGAAAGTTACCCCAATAAAAATTATAAATTGCCTTAAATGAGTTGTGCTTCATATAGCTAGCTTGTTTGTTAGTGGCTTACTGTGAAGTGGCTTGAATTTTTACCAAGAGAACCAGTGTCAGAACAGCAATCCATATAGACTATTCAAAGCACACTGTGATCCAGGAAACATTTATTTTTGTATTTTAGGGCAGCAAGTGCCAGGTTTTCAAAATCTCCCTGGAAATTGCAGCAGTGCTTCTCAAGGTGCTTAGAAAACTGAAACTGTCTGAAGGAACATTTATTTGCTCTAATAAACCCTCAGATACTATTCCTTTGCCAAGATAAAGCTTGCTTGGTAATAGTTTGGACATGAAGGCAGCATTTTGCCTCCAAACATTGCCCCGGATGGTGAACTTATTCTGCTTATTTTGGGAAAAGCTTCAAAAGGAAAAGGCAGACACAACCCTTAATGAATCAGACTTATGGGGTTTGTTGGCTTGAGAGAATATGTCTGAGCTGGTTGCATTCCAGAGAAAGAAACATCTATTAAGGCTGAAATTACCAGTGCCTTTATACTATGGAATTTTAAAGTAAGAAAACTGTAAATCCTCTCTCTGCTTTATCTTTTGTTGTCTTAAATAACTGCTAATAAAGTAAATAATCACATCATTACATGAATTAGCAAATAAAAGATCACTCACCTTTTACTATACACTCTTATATTAATGTTTATGTGCAGAGGTGGAAGAACACTCATGGGACCTTTATAATTCAACCTGAATCATGATATAAATTTGATTTTGAACGTTGATAATCAGTCCCTACCTGTAGAATAAAGCAGAGCAGGAATACTTGCGCTGTATAGATGGGCCACAGACATATTATGGACGAACTGCCATAAGAGTAAATGATTTTCTATAGGGTATGTTTAATAAATGGGTTTTTATAAATATTCCGTTTTTTACTATATTTGAAATATAATGTGGAACCTTCACCTCAGTTCCATGTACGCTCAGCCTTTGGCCTTGTGCCTTTATATAGTCACGAAACTCCTCATGACTTGTTACTTTATATAGTCACGTAACGCCTCATGACTTATTATATCATCACAATACACAAGAGCCATACAAAGCGTGTAAATGAAATCCTTATAAACAGTGCTTACAGATGTTATAGGTTATAATTGATGTTTGCTGATGTACTTTATGTCACATGACATCACTGATGTGAATTATATCAAATAATGTACTCTCATTTAGAAAAATATGGGGATATCAAAAGTCTGGAGCTCCATGACCTATTTAAAAGCACTCGGCCTTCATCCTTGTGATTTCATATGGTCATGGAACTCCTTGGTGACTTACAATAGGGAATACATTATTAACTATATATTTTAAATTATGGGACACATTATTTGGTCTGTTAGTCTCTCTCTAAAAATGTGTCTAAGAATAAAATTACGGTTTTATTTTTCTCATTTTACCGTTATGCCTCAAATACATATTTTTCATATCTATCTCATTTTGTGCTGTTTCATACAGCAAGGACAATAATTATGGAAGGGCACTCACCCTTACCCTTCCCATTGGTCTGAATAGTTTATGAATGGTTTAAAAAGCTTTATAAAAATAATCACTATTGTTAATGTCATTCAACATTTTCAAAGAAATGCCATACCACACTGAATACAAATAAGTAAAACAGCTGTGTGCAATGACCCACAGGTAAATGTCATAGCCTGATCACATCAGAGATTAAGACAAGAAGCTATGTCCCCCTGTGAGGGCAAACAAGTGAGGTTAGTAAGGCCCAGAAATCCATAGGTTCATGGGAATGAGTGTGCTCTAAGCAAGCAGGTTATTTCTCAGAATCTGCTACAGCTATCCATTTCTGGCAATCACTGCAGCAGTTTCCCAGAAAAACAGAGCTGCTAGTAGAAATCTATAGCTAACCTGTTAGAACCATAAGAGTGGCACCTGTCCAACTATAACTTTAGAAAATAACTGCCAAACAACGTATTGTTATATGTTCAGTACTTTCATTGTTGAAATCCCTAGAGCAGTAATGATATTAAGAAGTCCACAAGGGAGTGTTTGACTCATAAAGGTGATACAGAGAGAGAATTTCATTTCTGCATCAGCTGTGTGTAATATCGAACAAGTCATTTTATCAGCTTCAGGCGCCAAAAAGTTGGACTCCAAGATCCCTAGGACAGTGACTCATTGTGCCTAAAAATACAGAATCTATTAATAAAATAACTGCAGTCAGTCTAGAATACAAAGAACACATCCAGTTACAGATATAAAGTGCACACATTTCAGATAAAAAGTATAATTTAAAAAAATGCCAACTGCAGACAGTTTTTCACTTGCGGACCACCAATCTGTCAGAGAGAGAATTTTACTGGAAATTACTGTTAAATCCCCCTCTGTTCACATGCGGCCCTATTAAATTTGGCTAGGCCCCAGCTAACCACCCCCAGAATCTTGATTTAATGGCATAAATTTAAAAGCAGCAACATGAATAAAACTGATAATATCTTGGCAACCCTGAAACCCTATCTTTGAAGCTAAAATATGAGTCTCGTTAAGTCATATGATTTCATGGAAGGAGGCAAAAATAAACTTTTTATTGATGTTTTATAGAGCTTTCCGATAGTAGTGCTCAGCATGAAATTTCAGTTTCCTCCCACACTCCAAAAACACACAGGCAAGTTAAAGACTCCTGAGGAGGCCTCAAATCGACACTCATTTCATGTGCTAAATAACAGATTAATATTTACTACCAACATTTCTGCCTTTACTCTTCTAAACAACACAATTGTTCTATTCAGATTATATATAGATATATATATATATACAGTATATCTTCAGAATCCACAGTTTGTATAAAGACGAGGGTATAATCTAAGGGATAGAGTATCACCCAACATGTTACCTGAAAAGAAAGAACATACCACTTGGTTACGGACCACTGGTACTAAGTCTCAAAGACACTGGACACATTTAGAAGAACAGGACCTATGTCAATTGCCATACTTTGAATTAAATATATTTGGCTACATGCCGCTGTGGAAAACAATATGAGGGAAAGACAACTAGAAAGTTCAAAGACAGTGTACTTGAACATATAGCCTGCATTAATAGGATAGATTTGACTTCAGCTATAGCAGCACATATAATTAGTGAACATGGTGCTAATGAACACTTTGTTCCATTTCAGGAAATAGAAGCTGTAAGATTGGGAAAAAGGAAAGGAGACATGGATAAACTGTTGTCTAAGAAGGAAATTAAGTGCATGCCATTGTTGGAGACATTAATGTCACAAGGGTTGAATAAGGACTGTGAGATCAGATTTTTTATAGATTGAATATAATTAAGGTTACTATTTATGGTTAAGAATAATATTAACCAATCAGGCAGTAAATTAATGAAGCGTTGATATAATAATAATGAGAATTGAATATAAGGTGGATTCATCTAATATCCCTATAGATATATTAATAAATAAATAGATAAATGAATAATTCAGATTGGATTACATCACCATTACCTTAACGTGTTAAAAACTATCTTGAACTTCTAGAAATACATTTTAGAGAATGAATTATAGACAGGGTATAAATTGATAAAAAAATTATGATTAATTGATTAAATAAATTAATAATTGAGATGTTGTTATTAAATTAATTTTATACACATGGAGAATACACAACCAACTATACATGATTTTTCATAATTATTTATATGTTTATGTATTATTTATAATATGTATTAATATTATGTTTATGTATTATTTATAAATGTATAAAAATGTTTGTATTTTCGTATATGTATTTATTTGTATTTATATGGAATTTTTCACAAATCATCCACAAGCTATGTATGTTATGCATCTTTAAATGTTGATCGATTTGCATATTGACCCTATATAATCACCCTGACAAGTGAGAGACAATTAACCCTGAGGAAGTGCCGATGATGTTGGCATGAAACGCGTAGGTTGTAGTACACCCACTGTAAACATGTTCCTGTATTGTGACACTTAATAAAGCCAAATTGATATTACCATCTGCGTTCATCTGTTGGAGCCGGCGCTGCAATCGAGTAACGTAGTGTTGCAAGAGTATAGAAAAAGATACTTTTATTGGAAAGCATCAGACCATTGTGACATTGTAAGAAATACGGTCCTTTTTAAATCATGATCATGCTTATTCACAATCATTAAAATACAATTTTCTCATAGATTTATGCTTACTGTAGGACAAGGGTTCAGAAAAGTTTGTCCATCCTTTCTACAGATGAGCAAAGCTGTAACTTATCCAGTCAGAAGGCCAATTAGGGTGAGAACTGGGCCATTTTGGGGCCCCAACTCATATTTTAAAAATCTCTGCCATAAGGGAATACCAGCACTAGCATAAATGCACTGTATCTTTTTTTACGTGGTTTACAAAAAACTAGGAATTTCTACTTCTAGTTCAGTATCAATTATATGTTTCCGTTACTGGTGATATCATGTATGCCCTTGGGCTCCAGCCATTAATAATGTCTAGCAACATAACAGAGTTAAGGCTCAATAGGAGGCAAAGGGAGATTATTATAAAGTTAGTAGCCGAGAATAACAATGGAAACTACCAGCTGAGCAAGTAATACCTCCCTAGAGGATTAATGAGAAAAAGTAAAAAGAAAACAAATACTTCCATCTCTTACTTATGTAGTTGTATATCACAGAAGAAAATATAAAACACGGGTGGAGTGGCTCTTTAAAGAATAAACTAATGCTAAAATATGGCTTAAAAGGAGATGAGAGCCTGGAAATGAAAATAGTGAAAAATAATAACTAATGCTGCCAGGTGTCTGTCTACAACTGGGAAAGGGGCTGTTTCCTATTATTTTTGGTTTCTTGCCACTTATTGTTATTTTCTAAGATACTCATGACATTGTGTGTGCATCATGGTATATAACTGATGTGCTGCATTTCCTTTAATTCTCCTTACTTTGCTGTCTGTGCGTTTTGCAACTGTGTTAATTAGCTGCATAGTACATTGTGTTGTAAATAAACTGTATGTAGATTTTAAATAGCTGTGATAGTATCCTCAACATTGCAGAATGCAGGTATCAGTAAGTAGGACAGGTATGAAATCCTTTATCTGGAGACCTATTACCAAAAAAATTTCAAATTAAGAGAAAGCCATGCCCACATACCGGTAATTAGGGGATAATTGTCAGTCGGAAAAGGGAGGAACCAGACTTTGCCAAGATAATCAGAGTGATCCAGTCAATAGTCAGTCTGTTACATCAATGTTACATTGACAACACCAGTATTGGTCCATGTGTGGCCATCTGTAATGATCGTTGCTCATCTTCTGCTTCTACTGTTTAAGGGAAGGAATTTGAATAGTTATTTGTCTTGGTATTCTATAGTATTAAAACTGTGCTTTTTTTATTTGTACTACAGTTATAGGACCTCTTATCCAGAATGCTCGGACCAAGGGTTTTCCAGAAAACAGATATTTCTCTCATTTGGATCTTAAACCTTTGCCAAATTTTAGAAGGAAAAAAAACTTTGAAATTCGACCCTTGAAGTTTTTTAAAGGGCTTTTTTGATCGAAAATGGACTGATATTCGAAAAGCGCTAAAAACCGGCAAAAATGTTATTCAATTTTGCCGAATATTTATAAGACAGAACAATTTGACTCTTAGTAAATCTGCCCCTTAGAAATGTGAAAATTCAAATTTTCAATTTTTTTCAATTCGAAGCAAATTTGGGCTATTCGATAATCACATTACTTCAAAATTTTAATTTTAAAAATTCAAATGTTATTCTAATTTTCACTTCAACCTTTAGCAAATGTGCCCCTAAGTCTACTATTCCACAGATACATGGAATAAACTCAATAGGCTGGTTTTGCTTCCAATAAGGATTAATTATATCGTAGTTGGGATCAAGTACAGGGTATTGCCTAGATGTTAAAGTAATATCTATCAGAAATTTGATAAATAAATACCAAACTGATATCTAATAAAATATTTAAGAAGAATTCAAGCCTTTGTTTTCTAGATCACTTTGAGGGGAACCATAGAATCCACATCTTAGTTGCCTCTAGATACTGATTTCCATTTCAAAAACATGTTTAAATTTCTAATTGACAACAGCAATAAAATGTATTGTCTGTAAATGCTTAATCTTCTATCCTTGGGGTATCTAGTTTTTTGAGTCTAGTACTTGCAATCAAAAGATCCACTGGGCTGCGAGTGATGTCCAGCTAAATCCTAGTGTGCTCTGGGAAATATCCATTTAAAGTTGAAAGCTAAAATGAATTGTTACCCACAAATCATGCATCACAAAAATAATCTAAAATGTAAAATGCATTTTATCTTTGTCCATCTTAAATGGCCTTCTCTGTGTATAATGGTTCCCACACTTTAAACCCATGACTAAAAAGAATTATCTGCTTATGAATAAATTACAAAAAATTAAATCAATTGCTTACTGCATCATTCAATTACTCTCTCTGTGTTTAAAGGTCCATTTCTAAATAATGTCAAAGTAAGCTGAAGAGTGACTGGTATAGCTTTACGAATATTAATGCAATAAACTTCAGGAGAAAAATAGTTTTATATAAATTATGTCTATTTGGTTTCAAGACAAAACATTTCAGTTTTATACTCTAGGGCCAAAGGACTCACGTCGCATAAAATATTATAGGATGTGATTACCAGTGTTAGAAACACAAGTGCTAGAATTCTAATGGACTGTACCATAGATTGCCATTCAAGGAGCACTCTCATATTTATGAGCTTTGTTAGGTACTTTCTGTTTTCTGTACCATGTGCCACTGCAAGGGTACTGTGCAAAGTGCAGTTTTGGATGCAAACATTTTGTCTAATTTGCATAATGTCTGCAGAATTGCAGCTGCTAAAACTGTGTCCAGTTGTGCTTTGATACAAATCTGGAGCAAGTTTCAACTTGCATGGATTCATTGGATTAAGTCTAGTGTGGGAACTCTGGAACTAGTGACAGGCCCAGGATGGTAGTAACCCCAGGGTTTTGCAATGTCAATGGGCTCAGCTTCTCACCATTCACATTCATCAGAAGACGCCAGATGGAAACTTTGTCAACCATGTAGAAGTGTGTATGGGCACAAACACCCTAATCAATATGCACTCTCCACTGCAAACATACTGTAAACGACACAAACATTTGACACAAAGTGCAGGGAACCTTATAAAGCCTTACATGTTATCGTCCATTATGATTTAAAGGATAACTAAACCCTAAATTGAATAGGGCTAAAATGCCATGTTTTATATACTGAAATTATTGCACCAGTCTGAAGTTTCAGCTTCTCAAAACAAGCAATGATTCAGGACTTCAAACTTGTCACAGGGGGTCACCATCTTGGAAAGTGTCTGTGACACATGTTCAGTGGGCTCTGAGTAGCTGTTGAGAAGCTAAGCTTAGGGGTTGCCTGAAATTATCAAGCAGAAAATGAGGTTGGTCTATAATATAAGCTGATGCTACAGGGCTGATTATTAAATTCTGATGCTAGTTGCACTGGTTTCTGTGCTGCCATTTAGTAATTATCCCTATTAATTACTATTCAGCCTTATATTGTGTAAAGTATATTCTATAAATGTGCTGTATATTTTGAGTCCCTAAACTCAGCAGCACAGAGCTGTGCAGTGAATCAGCAGAAAAGAAGATGGGGAGCTACTGGGGCATCTTTGGAGACACAGATCTTTACTGCTAAAGGGTGGTGGTTGCCTTGGGCTGGTAAAAAACCACAAAACATATTGTTCAACATTTATAGCTACTTCTTTAGCTTAACTTTCCTTGTCCTTTGAACATGCTATTTCTATTTCAATAAACTTGGTGGATAACAGTAAGTATGCAGATGAAATATCAAAATAAAAGTATTAACATATTATTATGATAATAAATGTATTAAGGGGATTGTGTGATGATTTTTATGGTGTGGTTTAATATATATATATAAATTACACTGTTTACATTACAAATAATTCACTCTACCATATAAAATTATAATAATAATAGATAAGCTATTGCTTCACCTACTCAGTGTAACTGGAGGAGACCCAGTTGAGCTTGGGTGTTTTACTATTAAGTGCTATTCTAATATGTACCGCTGGGGCATTTTTAGGATTATTTGGCAGTTATTTGGTTGCCTGCTCATTGTCATGTTGTTAGGCTGTTGAGGTGGAAAGGGAGAAGGTGATTTCACTTCAACTTGCAGTGCAGCAGTAGAGTGGCTGAAGTTTATCAGGGCAAAAGTCACCTGACAGGTGGCACATAGGAAACTAACATGTCCAGCCCCCATGTCAGGTATCAAACAAATACAAAAAATGTTTTTGCTCTTTTAAAACATTTTAATAAAAATGTCAGTGCTTCTGCTGGAACAGCAATATTAACTTAAAATGTGAGAGAGAATCCTTTTAATAACTTTAGTTAGCCACAGTTGAGACACTAAGGGGCCGATTTATTAAAGTTCGTATTTTGAAGTAGAAAAAACATCGAAATTCTACCATCGAATGAATTTGCCATTTCTGCGTTCAAAGAAAAATCGTTCATTTCGAACGTTTCGAAGGATTTTAGCGTACGATCGAAGGATTTTTCTTCGATAAAATTGCACTTCGGGTGCTTTTATTTGGCGAAATAAAAAGAATCTAAGGATTTTAAAGAGACAGTCCTATGATGAGTTGAAGGATTTTACTATTCAATCGTTCAAATCGAATGGTCAATATAACTTATTTGATGGCCGAAGTTTTTCAAAATTTTACTTTGAATATAAAATTTTTTGCATGAATATTCTCTTCGACGCTTAAGGTGATCATACACAGAGAGACCCACTAGTTTGGTGATGTTGCCAAACTAGCAGACCTCTCCCCAATATGCCCACCTTCTATTCACAATAGAAGAGATACGGCCGGTCAGATCACAGGACCGCATTAACGAACAGATGCCGCTGCGATCCGACGGGGTTTTTAGTCCTGCCCAATCGACATCTGGGCGACTTTCGGCCAGATATCGATCAGAAAAGCCTGTCCGAGGGCCACATACACGGGCCAATAAGGCAGCTTTTAGAGGCCCGTGTATGGCCACCTTTAGTAAATCAGCCCCTTAGTGATGTCAAGCTAAATCCCTGTGGTAGGCCTTACCATTTTTCTTTAGTTTCTGCCCACTTACATATGGTGTCATAATCTACAGAAAAGATTCTCTCAACCAATGCAGTGATCTTATGAAATGATAGAATGTTCCTCCTTATTGGGTAATGCAGCAACATTTTTTTCATTATTGCTTTTGCTAAAATCAACCCTGTAAAATCCATTTGTCAGGAACAACTTTTAGAAAAAATGCAAGGTGATGGGGCTCTTCTTCACATTTGTATGATGGCTTAGCAACCTGTTGGATATATTAATGGATATAGATATTAAATGAAAGCAAATTATTATAGATTTGCTAGAAACCAGGATCAGTTGGTCACCAAAACCATAATAACAAGGTAGGAATATTTAGCGAAACAATTTTCATAGAAAATCTGATTTGCTAAACTATACAACATATTAAACAAAATAAGCAAATTACATCTTATACTAACATGTTCTTTTAGCACAGAGTAAGCCATTTCTGAATAGTTCAGACTAGTAAGATTATGGTAGTTTATGATTATTAGTGTTTTTCCCTTTGGGTTTTTAACTTCCATTTGGCTTTTCCAAGCAAAGATTCTAAAATTAACTTTAAGCAACAGCAACTATATGAATAGCTATGACGCACAGAGCAATGTCAGAGTATTCCGCTGAGTCTGTGAACTGTATAGACGGTGCTAAAAGCTTGGTAATGCATTTAGCAGGCTGAAGGGAAAAAGGACCAATTACAGTAATTCAATCAAAACTGCAAAAATCTCCAAACTAATTGGCAATTGAAATGTTCTGCACAGGCATCCAGTTAATTAGAAAATACCATAAGGGTAGAAAAGCAATGAATTAGCAATAATTGTTAATTTGACATTTTCACAGACACTCAAAGACTTTCCGGAGAATACTTATACTTTTTTTTCACTTTGGAACAAAAGTCTTGGAAACAATTGTGGAGTGTTATTTAAAACCTTTCCACTTTTCCGTGTTTCAGGTGGAAATTCAGTTATGAACAGTGCACAGTTTCACAGAGTATTTTATTCTGTCTCCCAATAATGAAATAAAAAAAAGAAAACGTAGAAATTTTTTTTTTCTGTATTGATATAATGCTACTGGAATAAATAGTACATTTCCATTACAGTACAGTAAGGTACAACCAGGAAGTACAAATATTGCAAATGATAGATCTATAAATAATATAAACTATACAGTGATAAAGTGCCATGTGGTAAGAGACAAAGGGGCAGATTTACTAAAGGGTGAAGTGGCTGGCAATAGCAAAAATTCGCAAGAAGTCCCATCTGCAGGGACATTGCCAATTTACTAACAGGTGTAAAGGACAATTAACTAGTGAAAAAGACTAGTTTTGTACCCTATTGCCAGGTGAATTTTCACTTAGGTGAACAATTGCTACTCCGCAAATTCGAGTGCAAATTTTACAGAATGTTACCTCTTTGTCAGAGTTTCTTTCTCCAGCTTAGACCTGGCAAACTAATAAGATGAAGCTACATCCCCCACAATCTTATGTAAGTGACATCATATCCTGTATGCCAAAAAAGCATATATATATATATATATATATATATACAGTATATATATATATATATATATATATATATTTATTTATTTATTTTTTTTTAAACGCTGGTGTTTTTTCATATTGTGGGACTTGTAACTGTTAAAAAGGTTTTTTTTTTACCATTTGAAGGACATGCCACAGTTGCTTTAGGAAGGTCTCATGTCTAGGACAATATAGGATCTCTTTTGCTTTATTTTGCTTCCTTGGACATTTTTAATAATAAGTGGCCACTTAATGAACTTTTGCAAGGCAGAAACAAACTTTAGAGAAAGTTGCTATGAAATGCTCGTGCTGACGAATTAACGGTAGTGAAACTTCGCCAGTGATGCAACTTTGCATTTTAGTGAATTAGTGTAGTGGTAGCAAATTTGGCGCAGATTGTGATGAAGCTTCGCAAGTGAAAATTCACCCTTTAGTAATTTGTCCCAAAGAAGGAAGTATAAGAGATTATTTCTATAGGGACATCGTATATAATTCATTACAGTCTGATTAGGGAACAGCAGTTGAAGATGAAATGGAGGAGGTAGTTATGTTTACATAACACAACAACCATATACTGTATGTGTGAAAAAAATAACAGTTAAATGGTTTAGGTGTGGGGACTGACCTACAGTAGATACTTACCCCCATTCTACAGCCAATGGTAATCTCTCAGGCCTGATTATAATTGAAATCCATTAGCTCACAAGTCATATCTTAGTATTACAGAGCAAAAGAACAATGGGAAAGAAAATGTTATCATTTAAGCAATATAATATGGTGAACAATCTTTCTGATTCTGATTAAGAACATTCTTATACCTCCCAAGATTCAGATTGCAATATTGGGTTGCTCTAAGTCACAGCCAGTTACAGTATACAAGACACCACCCTTGATCTTTCCCACACCCAACTATGGATCATGAATTTGTTGGCTAAATATAGACACAGAGGAGGTGTGCATTATTAATAATCCCTATCCTGGATCATATAACTTCTAAGGAATGTTCTATAAAAGCTGGACAACGGCCAATGCCTTTTGCAAATAGCTCAAACTGTTCTTGATGTAAAACAAATCTACAGTTTTTTTATTGTATTGTTATACACAAACCGTCACCTACAATAAAATGCTCAGTGTCACAACTATTTTTTTATTGACCATGGCCCTCTTCATGTAAATTTATGTCTGATCTTTTTGTGCTGTACAATATTTTGACCATTTTTTAATATAAATAATTATGTAAAATAAATAATACATACTTTTTGCTTCTTTCAGCAGCAGTTTTATCCATATAACCAATGTTGATTTGTGCTTACATTGAAACACCTCATTAATACAATTCGGTCATATCCACATAAGCTAGGTATTCAAGCAACTATCAGATCATAATTGCTCACAATGAATTTGTATTTATCAGAAACCTTGTTACTGCAAATACCAAATCTTGTCAATGAATATTAATTCCTCCAAATCCTTAAAATCTCCTTTCCCCCAACACACAATGCAGGCTTTCACAAATGTTTCTTTACAAATGGGCTAATCGGTCCATTACGTATCTGGGAATTAGAATTACCAGAGCTCTCAATGAATGGGTAGGACTTAATCTGCATGATCTTACTACTAAAAATAGAAGGAATCTGAAAAAATTGAACAGTCTTTGCACTATTGTTGGTTGACATAATGAATATAGTGAAAATGAATATAACACCATGGACTCTGGATCCTTTACTTGGTTCAAGCCTTCTTCTCTTAGTGCATACTTACCTGAAATAAATGCCTACTAAAATAATGAATTATATATACAAAACAACACCCAAAGGGTATGACAATGAAGAGTCTCATTCAAAATATTCCCAAAGGGTATATTTAAAACCCTCACTAGCAATAATGATGGGGATTAAAAAAAAAACACTCCCTGAATGTGTTATGTTATTAACAGGCATCTCTATTGAAGAGTGGCAGGCTGGTTTTATGAGGTTGATGCGAACACCATGTTTCATTCACATATTGGATTGATAGAGTAATTAGGTATATCATCTATGTTGTCAAACACATTTAGCACATGGGATATATTACCCTCAAAAATACACTAACTATGCTCCCCTTTCAACTTATCTCCATCAATATTTTTTTTAAATTTCTCTCTGGTCTACATTCTAATCAGTATGTAATGTTTCCATTCCCCACATTTACAAAAGGTAGACCCAAAAAAGTGAGCCCACCAATTTCACTTTCTACTTTCTCTCACCAGCACTGTAGGCTGCCAACAATCCTGCTCTGGATACTGTGCAATCCTACAAATGGCTCATCACCCGACATTGCAGCTTAACCTATAGGTGTGACTAATATTTCACACCAGGAAAGCAGAGTGGAAAGTGGAGCAAAAGCTGAAGAGGAATAGATGAAGAGAATTGAAACATTTAAACAGTTGAATGAGAAAGTAGCATAAAAGGAAGATAGAATAAGAATACAGAAAATGGTCAGGAGAAAAGTTGAACACAAAGAAGGAAATGGTGAGCATTGCATGCCACTGAACAATTAATGTGCATGGGTTGCTCTCTGTACCCTTAAAATAATGCTGATAAACTGTTGATATCTAGAACATCCCCAAAACAAGTGGTGGGGCAAGCAAGATTCTACCTTTAAAAACAATTAAATTACCAGGGTGTACAGACTAAATATAGTTTGACATTAATTTGGCAGTAAAAGATTTGTTTCTTTTTTATTGTTGTACTGCAAATAAAAATAAGACACTTTAAATGTTATTTTGTGAAAAAGATCTAATTTCCCTTAGTCTATCATATCCTTTGGGGATCTGTTATTATCCAGAACCTGTACAAATCTGTATTATAGCCTCCCTAAGGAAACCCATCTTGAATGATCAGATCAGTTTGTCATAGCTGTGCTGGGTGTGTTATTTTACTGCTGTGTGTTATAAACAAAACACACTTCTTTTTAATCTCCCTAGAGCTAAAACATCTTTTACTGGCAGGAACAAAGAATGGGCTTTGGCAACTGAATGGATATATTTTAAAAAAAAAAAAAAGAAAGACTGTTTTAAGGTTTTTTTTTTTTAAACTCTGGAACAGGTCACTAGCCTTTCTTTTTATTTTAACTGAATCCAAGGAGTTTACATTGTCCAAAGTAACATTTTCTAACAGCCGGCAAACTGGCTTAAAGGTCAACGTTAATAAAAACTCAAGAAACTGAATGTGAACATCTGCTAGCAGTCATATAAATGAAAGCCCAGATTTCTGTTAAGATTTCCCATTTATGTTTAAAAAAATATTTCCTGAATTTTATAGCTAGATTAACAGATGAGCAATAATTATAAAGTACTTCACTTAGAAAGACAAAAATGTCTATCCAGAGATGCCCTGTTTAAGAGCTTGTAGACAAGCTGAATTGCACTTATGTGCAATTGTATGTCTGCATAAAACACTTGGTTGCTAAGGCTCATAGCTGTGGTGGCCAACTATATGATTCAATCTTGTTTTCAATATTCACACATTTTACTCCTTCCATTTCTGATCTCCATCTCTTCATCCTTTCTGGAGTGTCCTGTATTTTCTCATCCCCTCCCTTTAGGCTATCCATTTGTTCTTTTCTGATCTTCAGACCTAAATATTGCTCTCTCTCACTCCTAAATTACATCACTTTTATTTTTCATTTATTTTCTGTTTTGTCCTTGTTTTCATTTCATACTTCACATATTTCCTTTTATATGGTGCCCTCATTTTAGCTGTATTTGTTGTTCTTTCCTTTTTCCCTTATAAGATCCTCTATTCCCTCTCATCTCTCTTCCTGTCTCTTCCACTTTTTTAAGGTCTCTTCATTTTACTCCCTACCTTCCATGTATAGTCCAGTGTCTTGACCTTCCCTTCCCTGTCTGTCATTTCACTTTCCCTTGGACCCCCACTGAAAAATGTAAACCTGAAGAAGGAACCTTAGGGGCAGATTAAATAATGGACGAATATTGAATTAAAAAAAATAAAAAATTCGACCATCAAATTTTTAGCTTTCCTACTCTGGGTCCCACAAATGCAGCTAACCCTTCTAATCCACACTCTCCCCTTTGCTTACCTCCCATTCTCTTGTGCACTTCCTAATACTTGCTCAGTTACTGACACATTTACTTTTATTCATGATATATTCTGCTCCAAGTCTCTTCAACTCTTTGCCTTGAGATCTGGCTCTCTTAGAATGGCATTTCTATTGAGACAGTGCTCTCTTATGGCAGTCTCTCCTTCTCTAATATCCCCTGCACTACAGTCCATGAGGAAGGAGTAGGCATTCTGCTCTTCCCTTGTTGCCACTTTAAACTAAATTCTACACCACTTTTCTTAATTTCCTTCTTTTAAAGTGGATGCAATTCAACTATTCTACCATCTCACTGCATGGTAGCTGTCATTTACAGACCCCTTCTTCCAAATGTCCTCCTGCTTTATTCCCTGACTTTGAATTCTGGCTCTCTTTTTATCCTAGGCTCTGACAGCCCTGCAATTTTTCTGGGTGACTTCAATTGTCACAATGATGACCCCTCCCAGTTTTGGCCATCACAATTTCTCCATCTAACCACCTCCTTTGATCAGCAGCAGTGGACAAATACAGCAACCCATAAGGATGGCCACTTCCTAGAACTGGTCTTTACTAAAAACCTAAATCTTTCTGCATTCAACAGTGATCCTTTTCCACTTTCAGATAAGCATCTTATAACTTTTTTATATTTAGCATTCTCCCCCTCTGCTAACACTCCAAATTCCATATTCTGGTTTGTAGCATCCACATTGTTGATATAACTGCTCTCCCTCATTCTGTCAGTTCTAACTTCTTCATCTGTACTTCATCTGATCCTGATTCATTGGTAAATATCTACAACTCAGTTCTGACTGCTTCAATCAGTACCCAGTACCTTTACCTTGTGCACTTTCCTCTCCAATTTTTGCGTATATATTAGCCACCCACGTAACCTACAAGCTCTATTGGGCAGGAACATCCTTCTCCTGTGGCTCTTACCACATGACACTAAGGGGCATATTTACTAAGGGTTGAATTCGAGGGTTAAAAAACCCTCGAATTCGACCATGGGAATAGCTGGGAATATTGTGGGAAGTAAAATCCTTTGAATTCGAATATCGAATTCAAAGGATTTTACCGCAATTTGATTGTTCGATCGATTTTAACCATTCAATCGAATATTTTTATTCGATCAAAAATAATGAAAGCCAATTCAGTAGCTTTGATCTGGCGAACTAGGCAGTCTAATAAAAAAAGGGGAAGTACTTCAACAGTTGAATAGTCGAATATTTGAATAGATTTTTATTCGAATCATTCGATTTGATCAAATTTTCAAAATTCACTGGCTGAAGTGGTCATCAAAAACATTTGAAAATTCGAATTCAAATATTTTTGAAAATTAGATCGAACTTCAAATCCTTCATGTGAACTTAGTAAATCTGCCCCTTAATCTCTGTTTCCTTATATGAGCTATGTGTACTGTGTATATTTATTTTATTTATTGACTGACTTGTCCTCCTTGTGTGTACTTTTATTTATATTATACTGTTATGCATTGTATGGCACTGAGGCTCCTTAAAATCGCTTTACAAATAAAGTTATAAATACATACAATAGCTTTTACATCAGTTAAACATGATAAAAACTGTAATTTACCAGCCTCCTTTTTTAACAAATAGATGTGGCCACTTATCCAATGTCAGTGGTATTCAGCCTATTCCAAAACATTCTCAAAACACCCTTGAGAGCTATTTTTCTGATTTGGTCTGATTTAGGAGCAATTAGCAGACTTCATCCTCTCTTTCTT
Organism: Xenopus borealis; assembly: GCA_024363595.1. NCBI lineage: Eukaryota > Metazoa > Chordata > Amphibia > Anura > Pipidae > Xenopus > Xenopus borealis. The sequence goes on from CM044445.1 coordinate 104,325,122, forward strand.
CTGTCTTCCAACCCAAATAGAACCAGTCAGAACTCTCTTAAATAAATTTTAACATGACACTTCTTTTGACAGAAAAATCCCAGTAAGCCCCATATCCGGAGAAATCTAGATAAAGGATATGTAACCTATAACCTTCTAAAAGCAAAGTCAAATAAAAAAAAAAAATCAAAGCTTTTATTTGGAGCAAGCATAGACTGTGAGTGTGTGTGTCGGGTAAAAGGAACTAATGCCTATTCACAACCCATTAGCTCTCATACACACAAACAAGGGACATAGGGGTAAATTTATCAAAGAGTGAAGTTCCGCCACTAGAGTGAAATTCCACAGCTCTCATTTAATTTCTATGGGATTTTGAAAGGCTTAATTATCAATGGGTGAAGTGAAGTTTCACCCTTTGATAAATATGCCTTCAAAAATCCCATAGAAATTAATAGAGAGCTGCGGAATTTCCCTCTAGTGGCGGAACTTCACTCTTAACTTCACTCTTTGATAAATATACCCCATAGACAGTACACAGCATGGACTGAACTCAAAACTTCCATTCATGGAGCATCACCTTTTTAATGTCATGTCCTCTTTCTATACTGTAGTTTCAACCAAAAGTAAATTGTTTGACTAACCAATATAAATTGGTGAGATATAAGCCTCGTCTGCTCGGGTTACTTCAGCATTTGTGTCAGTCAAGGATATTTGATTTACTGTATTCCTAACCATGGACTGAATGAATTAACACTTGTTTCTAGATGGTTTAGTTGCCTAATGAAGCATGTTAAACTTTCCATGTGATATTATATAATACAGAGTCCTGAATAGCACCAAGGGCTGTTGCAACATTTTGGTTACTAAAGAAATCTTGGAAATCCCCATTCCTTTATGCAATAATTTAATATGGTTTCCATCTTTCAGGAAGCTGCCTGTTTAAAGAACATTTAAAAAAAAATAAAATAAAATGTCCCATGAAAGATCTTAATCTTTCCATCTACTTCAATTCAAGCTTCCAAACATAGAATAGAACAGCTAAACAGAATGAGGGTAATTACAAGATGAGTTTCTTAGTAGGAATGTACATCATTTAAAACAGAATATTAACACTGCTTTAAGAAATTGCCAGACAAAACAAGAACATAATGCAGTAAGTGGCACTTTTTTGCAGTTGAAAATATGCAGTTCAGTTTCTGTCAAACACAGCCCCTAAAGCCCTCTTTTAGGTAGTAAATTTCTTTGCAGGAAATGTTGCATAAATCCTTGTCCAAATCCTTCCAAATATAAATACAAGTTCCAAGCAGGTAACCGGTTAATGGATGTGTGGAGAGTACATAAAAATGAAATAAAGTTGTTTGCTATGAATGCAATCTGGAATTCTAAATTGTATTTCTCTGATGGGATTGGGGCACTTATTGATATTAAGCTGTCAATGAGCAGAGGTTAAAAATATAATGTGGTTAGTCAAAACATTACAATGTTTACAACTTAGGGTAGAGACACATGATAAGATTCATGACAATGTGTCACCTAGTGACAAATCCCCCATCTTCAAAATACTGTATATGAAAAAATGGACCCTAGAACATTTGCCTTTAGATCCAACAAAATTAAGAAGCTGCCCTCTGCCCCAATTCATGTGCCTATTCTACTGTTACAGAAAGACATCACAAAATTAAGCAGACAATGATCTCCTTTTACCTTCCTTGAAAAAAGGAAAATTCACAGTACTGGAAAAGACTTCACCAAAGGTCATGACAAGTTTGAAACCATCTGCTTATCACTGGTATTTAAAAACTGTGCATTGACATTCACTAAAGCTTTATTTGCTGAAGGCAAATGGTTTGCACTTGTTTGTGTAGTAATTTATTAACTTAAAGACCTTCTGAACGGACAGTCTTAGGGCAGATTTTGGAAGATTTAGTCGCCTCTTCTTTGGGACGACAAATCTCCCCGGACTACCTTACCCATGCCTTCTGCCTGCTAAAATGAAAAATTGCCTGTGGCAATGCAATTGCGGCACTTCTATTTCTGAAGTCACCTGAAGTTTCCTCGTGAGCAAACTTCAGTAATCAAACTAATGCGAGTGCCATTGCGCTGCCGTTTTCTCATTCTAGCATGAGGAAGGAAGGAAGGAAGTTTGGGGAGATCGTTGCCCAGAAGAAAAGACGATTAGTCACCAGGCGACTAAAGCTCCCCGAATCTGCCGTGTGATCTTACCCTTAATGATTGAATATAAATTTCTCATGTCAGGGAAATTCCTTGATGCAGTGAGAGCCCTTTTAATCCTTACCACATAGTGAACTATTGTTTATGTTATGTTTATTTCAATCATCCTTTGAAAATGAGTTGTTATATTTATAAGCTTATTGGTAGTGATGGGCGAAACGGCCGCGTTTCGCGAATTTCCAGAGAATTTTTTTTGGCTAATTTTTTTGCCAGTTTCGCGAATTTATTCGCCAGCGGCGAATCGCGGGAATTCGCCGCGAATTCGCCCCTGGTGAATAAATTCGCCCATCACTACTTATTGGCAACTGTAATTGTTTATTGTACAGAAGTTGAGCAAGACTAACAAATCTTGTAAACCAAAGCACATATTGGACTAAAGATTGGATTAAAGAATTGTAAAGTAAGGTTATTCCAAACTGAAAACTAGGGACATGGTCTTGGCTCTTCTGCCTATAGCAGCAGCCATTGGCTTCAGGGGAAGCCCTCCACTGATGCCACCAGGACTTAAGGTGGCCATAGGCATAGAGATCTTCTTTTTTGGCAGTGTTACAAAACACGCAGATCTCATTGAGGTGGGCAATACCATGTGATCCGATTGTTGGGCCCTAGAACCCAACGATCAGATCATAATGCATCTGATACGGGCGGTCAGATCATCAACACACAGATGCGGTTGCGATCCACTGGGATTTTTTAACCTGCCGGATTGAGATCTGGCCGACTCTTGCCCAGATATCAATTGGGGAGGCCCATCGGATGGCCACACAAATGGGCCAATGAGTTGTCAGGGCAGCTAGGGAACATATGAAAAGGACAGGAGAACATGCAGAGTAGACGTTGAACAGCCCACGTCAAACCAAACAGGTAAAGCAGTACAAGTATGGGATCTGTTATCCAAAAACCCATTATCCAGAAAGTTCCAAATTACGGAAAGGCCTTCTCCCATAGACTCCATTACATTACTTACATTCTAAATGTTTAAAAACGATTTCCTTTTACTGTAATAATAAAACAGTAGCTTGTACTTGATCCAAACTAAGATATAATTGATCTTTATTGGAGGCAAAACCAGCCTATTGGGTTTATTTAATGTTTACATGATTTTCTAGTTGACCTAGCAGCAGATTTACTAATGGTCGAAGTGAAAATTTGAATAAAATTAGAATTTTTTAAATTTGAATTTCGAAGCAATTTTGGGCTACTTCGACTATCAAATAGCCCAAAATTCGATTCGAAAAAATTCAAAAATAAATGTATTTCCTATGTGGGTTAATACTCTGCAAGACACCACAGTACCTCACAAAATGCTATGGAACCTGTTGTGTTTTGATAGCCGAGTATTAGCAGGTTCATGCAGCCATTACACAAGAGCAGTAACTCGAACTCTATTGCTTTTAAACAGTATAGGCAGTACTGTGTATACACAGCTTAACTCATGTGCACAGTGACCTCTGCAGGCTATTTGTATAAACACCAAAGAACCACAATGCTTGTAGGGGAGTTTCAATTTTAAATGTTACCACCAAGACTATGGTGGTTTATAAAGCCTCAGTTTTGTCTGGTCCTGTTTTTTTTTTTTTTACAGGGAAAACTTGAATTTTTAGACTGAAAAAAATTTACCCCAAAGCAATAACCTGTCGAGGTCATGTAGAAGTCAATAGCAGATGTCCCTTTCACAATTTGAAGTTTATATGTCCGATAGTCTGTGCGCTATTAGTCCAACTGCCGTTCTTGCCAATACCTATAAAAGGAAACAATGCTATATGGTGTAATATAGTCTTGAAATAATTCCAATGAGATAAAGCTAAAGTTCTCACAAGGGAATTTAAAATTGAGTGCGTATCAATCGAGTTACAGACTCGTATCTTGCTTGCCTCATCTCACAATGAATTGCCTGTAGAAAGAAGGCGCAAATAGTGCAGCATCATACAGCTTAATTCAGAGATCTGCGTGCAAATCTACTTACCAGACATGCATCTGGGTCATAAGCGATACTTGTATCTGTATTGATCCCTCTGTTTGCAAAGCCCCCTGGTCGATTCCTCTGCTTGCGGAGCCTACTGGTACTAGTTCTCAATGTAGCGATCTTTACAGAATTAAGGAGTTGAGGGAAACCGCTGATTGCGGCTGCTTCCATACTGCACGCTGGTTCCCATAATGGTTTCCGGTGTTGTCACTGAACCCTCATTTCCAACACAGACGCCGAACTTTCCTATTGCGCTTTACTTCTTAGCAGAGTGGTTTAAAACACACCTGTTATATTATGCTTCTTTGGGGTCAGTTTGGCTTTGAAAAATTATTTCATTAATTATAAAAAACACAGAGTAATTGCTCTTTTAACGCGTTTTGTATTTCGTATACATCATCAGGGGCATTTTCCGATAATACAAATCGGCAGTCTTTATCTAGTCTTTATTTCTGGTAGTCTAATTACCTTAATTAATTGAATAATTAAATCAATTAAGAACATGATTGGATGCAAAAATAATGAATTAAAACAATTATTAATACATGTATTACAATCAATTAATAATGAATTTTGTTAAAAATTAATTAATTAATGCTGATTCCAGCATCAAATTCAAAATATTTGTAGAATTCAAAAATGTAACAATTTTATTGAGACTTTTCCCCACACCAATTTTTTAATAATGATTTATTAAGCAGTGAGTAAAACAAATGACCCCTTTGGAGTTAACAGAGAGAACAAGTAACTAACAGAGTAGATTGTTAGAGACACAGAGACAAAATAATTGGTCTTTGAGTTGGCACACATGTGCTATATGACAGATTGAGTTACAGGGGAAAACACATTTGGTGTAGCAGACGTCAATGGTCTCTATGTTGCATCAAACAAATTCCCACCATGGTTCCTATCTGCTGCTTGTCTGTGAAGGCCTGTACGCCATGTCATTTGTTGTCTAAAATGTTCTCTGTGCAACTGCATTGCCTGTTCCTTTCAAAGGAACTTTATGACCCCGTCCTCAGTAGTACACTGTAGGACTGTTGAACTGCACTCATATGGCTAGACTATTTTTACAAGGCAAAAAAAACATGGAACAGATGTACAAATATAAGCACTGATCCAAAGCTATCCCAGATTCTTTAGACAGGGTTATTTCAACATATTCTATGGGGTTTGAGTCATTTGTAATTTTTCTGAAACAGAACACAAGAATGATAAAAGCATGTTTATAAGTGGTACTGCACGTTTAGTTTTATGGCTTAGGAGACATTTTGTCACCAAGTCATTTAATAAATCCCTTCTAATACAATCCATGGGAAGTGTAATTTACATAGTAATGCACATATCTCAGAATATGCCAGTTAACTATATGCCATATTCTTAGGTGAAGAAGATAACTTGAATTTATTTTGGGTAAAATAAAGCTGCAACTGTAACATGCACAACATGGATATTACTGAAAATCATTACTGTTGGTGCTCATCTCACACTATGTCAGACGTAATAGGTCATTCAAACCAAGAGACTACTACTACTACCAGTGCATGTCACACTGATTAGCTGCTTGCACTTTTAAACAAAATTGCAAGTCATTTTAACATTCCACCACAATATCATAATGACGCAATCATTAGTGCACACAACATGGCTAGCTTGCACAATAAACGCTGAATGATATATACAAGTTTTGGAGAAACTTATGATGCCATCCAGACAACAATTTTCAGGGAAGGCCTTGCTTATTTTACCAAGATAATGTAAAACCACATCTCCACTAATTATCCGCGTACTACAACAGACTGGATATATAGTAAGAGAGACTAGATATTAAACTGACCTGCCTGTAATCCAGACCTGTCACCCACTGAAAACATATGTGGGCAAATTCACTAAAGTGCGAAGAGGCTAATGCTAGTGCTAATTCGCCAGCGTGACGTCATTTCGCAACTTCGCTAATTTACCAACACTGACTCAAAAGTTGCACACTGAAGGGTCGTAACTGCACTAATTCACTAAGATGTCCATTTTACTGAACATTTTACCTCTTGCGCTAGACTTTACTTCACCAGAGTCAGACCTGTCGAAGTTCAATACAATAGATAAGAGATTGAAAAAAAATCTTGAAATTTTTTCTAAGTCACTAAAAAACACTGCCGTGTTTTACTTTTTTAAAGGGTGATAGGCTGAAAATGATCGTACTTTTTTTTAGGGTACCCTCCTTCCCCCCTACATTTCCTAACATATGGCAACTCAACTATACAGGGGGAACAGGTACTAGGTTTTAAGAATGGCATTGTCTAGGATAAATTTCACAAAGTTGGCCAGCTTCAATATCTTGCAGTATAATGACAAGCAATCTCTTTTGTTCACAGGAGAGGACATTAAAGGGCAGATTTACGAAATTCACGTGAATAGATCGAACTTTAACTTTAAAATTTTATTCAACTGCCTACTTAGCCAGATTGAACCTAACGAATTGCAACAGACGCCTATGGGAAGCCCCCCATAGGCTTTTTTTTCTATCACCTGCTCCAATACCATTCGTACGATCGAATGCCTCGATCGTTTGAATCGTATGAATTTTTCGAGCGGTCAGAGGAAATTTCACGATTTTTTCATGAAATCGAATGATCGGTAATTGATCGTATGATTCCAGAAATCGAATATCCAGGTAAAAATAGCCTAAAACTATTCGATAAGCATTCGATAGTTGAATGCTTATCGAATTTCGGCTGAATTCGAGGGCTTTTAGCCTTCAAATAAGTGAATAATAGTAAATTTGCCCCTAAAAGTGCAAACAAGGCTCAGAGGATTATTTACTAATCTCTGGATGTATCTGGTCAGGCTTTTTGGGGCAAAACTCACTTTTTCGAGATTTCGAGTTATCTCAAACTTGTCAATGTTTTGTATAAGTCAGTGGCAGAGGTCCCTGTCATACTTTGATGTTTATTTGATTTTTGCTTGAATCAGCCTGAAAATCTAAAAAATGTGGGCTTTTTGGGAAAAAGTAAAAAAAAAATTAAGGGGCAGATTTATTAATGGTAGAATTTCGAAGTGAAAAAACCTAGACATTTGACCATCAAATTTTTTTATGGGGGGGGGGGACATTTTCGATCGAATATGGCCGTTTCCGTTCCAAAACGCCCATATTCAATTGAATGAAAAAATCGTTCGAATTGTTCGATTCGATCAAAGTCAAAGGATTTTTAAAGGGCCAGTACTTCGAAATTCGATAATTTTAATATTCAAATATTTTCAATTGAAATCGAATTTTGGGCTATTCGATAGTTGAAGGTAAACCAAAATTACTTCGAAATTCGAATTTTAAAAATCAAAATTTTATTCGATTTTTTAACTTTGACCCTTAGTAAATCATCTCCTAAGTGATTCTGGAAAAAAAAACCCTGTAAAAAATCATATTATTCAGGTTTTTGCTCAATTTTATCGAGTTTGTACTGGAACCAACAAGCTTTTTTTTTTAAAACATATAAGGTAAAATTGGGTATAGTAGTTTGGTTGTGTTCTTCTCATTAAAAAAATTTGATAAATTTGGATTTTTGTAAATAACTCCCTTTAATGTCCTTAATACAGTAGAACCCCCATTTTACGTTTTTCAGGGGACCAGAAAACAATGGTGTAAAATGAGGGAAAACTTAAAATCAGGGAATGTATTATACATAATATATAGGTGGGACCACAAAACAACAATGTAAAATGTGGGAAAACTTAAAATCAGGGGATGTAAAATGGGGGTTCTACTGTATTATGATAATGGGCAGAGAATCTCCTGTCTTTTGTAAGTCTAAAATTCTAATTCATGAACAAAATGATCTTTCTACTTGCCTCTAGAAATAAAAGTTCAACATGAGTTTATTGAATATGGCTTGTGCTAAATGTTATGTTTAAAAAATAAATTCTTTGGTTTTTGTTGCTTTTTCAGCTAAACATACGCAGTGGGACATGGGTTTTTACTATTGAGTGCTTTTCTTTGATCTAGCAGTCAGCTGTTCTCTTGTGTTAGGGAGCTGTTATCTGGTTACCTTCGCATTGTTCTTTTGTTAGGCCGCTGGGTGGGGTAAAGGGAGGGGGTGATATCACTCCAACTTGCAGTACAGCAGTAAAGAGTGATTGAAGTTTATCAGAGCACAAGTCACATGACTTGGGACAGCTGGGAAATTGACAAAATGTCTAGCCCCATGTCAGATTTCAAAATTAAATATTAAAAATCTGTTTGTTCTTTTGAGATATGGATTTCAGTGCAGAATTCTTCTGGAACAGCTCTATTAACTGATGCATTTTGGGGAAAAAAAATCCCATTACAGGCTCCTTTTAAATTGTGACAAAGCAGAATGGTTTTCTGACTGGTAGTTATAATATAAAAATGGCAGAATTTTCTTAGAATGCATAAAATAAAAAATATATATTTCAGAATTAAAACAACAGACACAAAAGTATGAACAAGCTTATTTTGCTGTGGTAAAGTTAAACAAAGGGGAAAAACTGTCCCTTTAAAATGGACAATATTTTTCAGTTACATAACTAGCATATAAGTAGGTCAGACTAACAATGTTTAGTAATAGTGATGGGCGAAACAGCCGCGTTTCGCCGAAAAAATTTTCGCCGATTCGCGAAACGAGTCGTGCGTCGTTTCCGACGTCAAATTTTTTTGGGCAAATTTTTTTCCCAGTTTCGCGAATTTATTCGCCAGTGGCGAATCGCGGGAATTCGCCGCGAATTCGCCCCTGGCGAATAAATTCGCCCATCACTATTTAGTAATCATTACCTGCTCTGATGAGGTCTTGTAACAAAATGATCAACTTTCCCAAACATTTTCCCAGGGGACCAAGTATGAGCAATACTTATTCAAATAAACCATGGGAGTGTAACAGAATATGTTTTCAATTCCTAACAAAAAAAAACTGCGGTGTTTCTTTAAACATTAATGTGCCATTAGCAAGTGTTAGCCTTCCGAAATTGTTCCCAGAATCCTCATGAGGCCCTGAAGTTGAAAAACACCATTACTGAATTACCACAGTCTTTGAACAATGTCAACATTGTTATCCCTGTGAAAAAAATCATACTAGTCTTATGCACCTGTTCCTCTGTATTTAGAAATTCTTTCTTGTCCTTTAATGACAACACCACTCCATGGACACACATACTGTGCAAAATGTGAGCAATCTAGTCCTGAATATAGTACTGATAGCCCACTTGCTGACAGCTCTTATTTCTTCTTCTTTAGAAAACCTCAAGAAAAAGGAGACCCCCCCACCAGCCTTGCTACCAGATGCAAACATACAAAATTCCCATGCATCAGATGGATTAAAACCAAAACCAGAATTGTTCACGCTCTGACTCTATCTAAAGCTTTCAAAAATAACTTGGGAACCAATGTACATTATGCTAAAGCACATACAGCAATCATTTGTTTCTTGAGTATATTAAAATATAAAATGCAGCTATTTATCTTGTTTGAAACAGACAAAGCAATCTATGCTACTTATTTATTTACAGTATTGCAAGATTCTCTTTTGACAGTTTTCCATTACAATTTCCATCTGGTTCCAATCACATGGAAGATTTAAATGTTATTCTGAAGTTTGCCCTTTTTGCCCAGTGCAAATTATTCAAATTAAAGTGGCAATGTATTTTGGTACAAATAGAAGAATAGTGGACAGCAGGGCCTTATGGGGTTCAAGCACTTCCACCCTTAATCATAGCCAATGTATTTTGCAGCCCTGTACAATAGTAAGGTTTATACAGGAAACATACAGATTACATAGAAATACTGTCCAATTCAGAAAGTGAAGAGGGCATGCAAATGTAAACCACTTTTAGACATTACCTTTGACATTGCTTTTGAAGGATATGGAAAAATCACCATTATATTCATGTCAGAATGCCAAATGTATGCAGTTTGCTTGAGCCATTCTGCTCTCAGCTCTAGTTCTTTTGTAATGAATGCCTTTTGCTTGACCAGAACTTCTGTAGGTCACTGATTATTAAATCTATAGATTCATTAAAATAAAAGACATTGAATATACATGACAGTATGCAATATCTAGTGCACATATGATGTAAATAAAGGAGTACCCCAGTATTGCAGTGACATGGCATGTTTTTGAGTGACAACAACAATCATGGACCCCTAGCTAAACATGGTGGTTAATGGACACAAATCTTCCACTCTTTTGGTGACTGCTGTTTGCAACACAATAGCAATAACATGTGCCAGAGCAGGTATGGAACCTACCTCCCCAGAGTACTGTCCTCTACATCTAGCTTCCATGCTCCCAAGTGAAAGTCTTCTTCTTAACCCACCAATGTCAAAGTAAACACAAATATTAATATTAAAATTCAATTCTAGGTACCCCCTGGGTTGTCACTGCTGAATACCCTGTTAAACATTACCCTCTGATGGCTAGTGGCCACATATTATATGACGTTTCAAATATATGGATTTGTTGATGAGAAAACATACAGTATATTCCCCCAAAAACTGTGTTAAATATTGGCCTGCATTAAAAAAATTAAATGGGATTTCTGACTGTAACAGTCATTCAATACTTATAATTGTGTCTATTCAAAGCAGTCTGTCTCTTTTGGCATTATACAGGCTTCATCACAAAAGACAAGCAATTGAAAAAATGCAGTTTCTGTTTCTAACAAATTTGACTTCTCTTATATGACTTCAATACAACTAAATATTTTGACAGTGGATTTAAGAATGATAGCTCCCTTGGTAAACATCTCTACTCAAAGAAAATATTTCTTTTTCTAATCTTTCATGAGATTGCCTTCCATAAATGCTATACATTTGTATATGGCAAACTTTATTCCTTAGGGTTCTGACGTCTAAAGCAAATAAAACAAAATAGCATTCAGTGCAATGAATTTCCCATTAAACTTACTTGCAATACCCATGAAATGTATCCCTTCTGCATACCAAAAGTCATTTCTACATTTTCCATTCACTGCACTGGAAAACATTAAAAAAAGTGTGTCAAGATGTGGGAACTAAATACTTGTCTGACAAAATCAGTTATAATAACTAGGCTTTAGTAAATTGAAGGCAGTAACTGGATTAAAACATTCTTGGGAAGAAAAACAGTTAAGCTCATTAATGCTCAAAAACATGGTGTTGAGTTGCATGTGGTGGTCTGTATGGGGCTCAAGTTTAAAGAGAACGCTCTTTTCCTACTAATTGAATTGCATTACAGGGTGTGGAAAATGGAGAAATCTAACATAAACCAAGGTATCATCTAGCTATGCATTGCAGACTAATGAGACCAGACTTTAATATTTATGTGCCAATAAACAAATCTCAAGCATGTGAAATATAAAATCCAAGTGCTGTCAACTTTTAGAGAGGGAGGACTCAAATGTCTGTGGAATGATCATGGTAAGCGTCTGCTTTTACCAACAACACCTGTTCCTTATTTTATCTACATGTATGCATCGATAGAATAGCATCCTCATACTGATGTAATCTCAGTTGGAAACCCATATTTCAGTGTATGTCCACTAACTCCAGGGCTGGAGCTAGGGGTAGGCAGAAAAGGCACGTGCCTAGGGCGCAAAGCTTGAATGTGCCAGACCTGCACCTTCCCTGTTGTCTACCATTAATACAGCTGAGTGAGTGCAGTGTATTTTCTGCTCTGCAAGTTGAAGAGCTCAGATGTGTGCCTGTTTGCACATGTAAGCGTTCATTTGTGTACATGTGCATGCTCGTTTTCCCATGTTTGCTCACATACATGCGCACAGAGGGCGCCCAGAAGGCCTCACTCTGCACTTTTCTATTATTTTCAATTTCTACCTTATTTCATTGTTCTTTTATCACTTTTCTAAAAATGTTTGTTTTTGTTTTGTACCCATTTTTCTAATTTTATGAGCTTCTTTAAAGTATTTCTAAACTCTTTCTACTCATTACAGCTTTTCTCTCCTTTTCCGATTCACCTACTGATCTCTCCATCCCATTCTTCTAGTTCCATTCTTCCATTCCACTTTTTGCATTATTACTTTTCATCTCTCCCTCTCTTTTTCTACATTGTTTTGCTTGTCCTCTGCTTTCTCATTCCTCTCTCTTTCCTCTTTCTTATGTCTCTTTCCCCTCTCCTGCACTGTACCCTTAAAATCAGCACTCATTTTTTTCATTCTCTTATAGCCTGCCCATTTTCACTTTTTGTTTTCCATAACTCCTGTTTTTCTGAAGTAATTACTCTCTTCATCTGAGAGGATACTTCTCTGCTTCCTCAGAGCCTTGCACATGTTACTACAGTGATTGAATGCTATCAACAGAAAACATGCAGGAAGTGTCTATTTCTGACATTTTAATTAACTAATCTGAAATTACATTGCATACACCTGCAATATCCCATATTATTTATAAACAACTAAGAACACTTCTCCAAGCAGAGCCATCCTATGTACACACCCTTCAGAAAGATATACAAAATATATTTTATAATTCTATAGAAACCTCATAAATGTATTAGAATGTGTTCAGAATAAAAAATAGCCTTTCTGAGAAGGCAAAAACATCCTGAGAGGTTCAGAGTTTTCACTGTTGTCAACATGTGTTGGTTTCTTGAAAAAGATCAGAAACTGCATAATATTGTCAATTTAAAATACACAGACACACACACATGTATATTTTTAATTTTTATGATACTCTAGGTTTAGAAGAAATCAGCCTTCATTCAAATGTTCAATTCCATTTTACACATCATTGTAGCCCATCATTTTCCATGTGTAATTACATGAATTATAAGTTCATTCACAGTTTAATCCTCTGCAGAACTATTTAGCTTCCTAGAGACCAACACCCTTCTGTTTTCATTTTCCATTTCATTTTTCACTTTCCATTTCCCTCCTCTAACATGAAAAATGGATCAAAGACGGGCAAGGATTTCATTCACAGTGTTTTTTACATTAAGCTTCAAAAAGACCCTTCCATTTTCTACACAATACATCTCCTCAAACTAACAACATTTACTTAGATTAATATAAACACTTTGGAAACTTGATTCCAATGCAGTCAGAAATGTACTTTCCTTAAATGACTGTTTTATATTGACTTGAACTATATTCAAAAACACTTTTCAAGACTACCAAGAATACATGTCTTCCCACTTCACATTTCTTCTAAAATATTGGGCCAGATTAATTCCAAGAAAAAACTTATCTCATGGAAAAAATGTGGAACTGAATTAATGGATAAGTTTTCACATCATATTGAAGCTGACCCATTGTATGGCTGTGTATGTCTATGTGAGTTATCTTACTTCTGAACTGGAATGCACTAATTAATCATTTCCAACCCTTAGTTGAGATGATGGATATGGACTACAGACTATGGACTTTTTGCCTCCAAGATGCCAGGGCTTTGTCGTGGACTGCATTTGTCACCATTCCATAATTTACACATCTTAATGAAACACAGGTTAGGACATGTAAGGGGCATCTACATGCCACTGCCTCATGAATACAGTGACACTGAATGCACACTACCACCTCTATGCTGATGATACTCTATGCTGCTGATACCAATCGGGACTTCTCCACCTCTCCTCTTCTATTTTTCATATTTCCAAAACTATTTATTTCATGAATTGTGCACTGGATATTTAAACGTTTTTTAACTAACTTATTACTCTACCTCTAAGAACAATCAATTCTATTCACATCACTATTTAATTAATGAATTATCTCTAATGAATTTTGATTAATTGAGAAATCGACCTTATAATCATGTATTGATGGATTAATGAATTGAGTTTTTTAGATAAATTATATGATAAGATCTTGACTAATTAAGCACAGCATAAAATTGCCTTTGATTCACCTGAGAGCACCAGCACTTTAGACTAATTTTTTACACCACAGTAACCGCGCCTTGAAACACAGGAACCTCAGTCATTTTAACCTTTTTATATAGACAGTTAGTCCTTTTATTAATAAAGTTGTAACTTATAAATGATACTTGTTTTAATTTAAATATCCGAGTGGGGGTTGTTATTTATCTTTCTCTCTTTTTTCTGTATCAGATTTATAATAATAACCTGACCTCACACTAGGATTTTAAACTAATTAAACCTCAATTGCACAAAAACTCAGATCTATCTCTCATCTCCTGATCTCAAGCCAAAACTCCTAACTCACATCTTCTCAAGCCTGTCCGCTAGCTCTACCTGGATGTTGCAACACTACCTTGTGGGTCCCTACACCTCTCTAAAACGGAAATGGTTCTCTTTCCTCCAACGAACACCAGTAACATCCCTGAAGTGTCCATCATAGTTAACAATTCCATTATCACCCTATCTCCCCAGGCCCGGTGCCTTAGGGTTATCCTAGATTCTGCCCTGTCATTCACTCCTCATATCCAGTCACTTATTAAATCATGTCACTTCCACCTAAGGAACATATCCAAAATACGATCATTTATCACCCAAGATGCTGCCAAAATTGTTATTCACTCTCTCATCATATCACTTCTAGACTATTGTAACTATTGTAACGCTCCTCTACTGACCTGCTACTCATCACTTCTCTCATTACCTCCTCACATGCTCGGATTCAAGACTTTGCAAGAGCTGCTCCCCTCCTCTGGAATTCTCTCCCACGGTCTGTCCGACTTTCTCCCAAACTTTCTGCTTTCAAGAAATCTCTTAAAACGCACTTCTTTCAAGAAGCCTACCCTCAACAAGACAGCAAGAAGCTGATGATTTTCTAGTAGACTTAAGGTATCAAAGATCAAAATTACAGAGAGAACCATTATCCAGAAAACTCCACGTCCAGAGCATTCTGGATAGCAGGTTGATTATCTGTATGCAAAATGCAAGAAATTAGTGGATTGTGCTTATTCATAACACTTCCAGTGCTTGTTGCACAGGGGTTCAGTCATAAAGTTGCTAAATTGTACCAATGAAGTTGCCAGTTATAACTAATCAGCAATTAGTTTTGCAGAGACTGCTATAGAAGAAAATAAAAGCAATCTGATTGGATGGGCAACTACACCTATGTTAATAAATTAGTCTTGATTGGTAACACCTCTGTGTCAAATAGAGTATTGCAAGAAGTGATCAAGAGTAGGCTATATTCTTCTCATTCTAGCAACTAGGAAATCCTATTGTAATTGCCTGTACATGAAATAAAATTCAGTATGACCCCTGGTCTTTAAATGTCTTCACATACTTATTTCCCTTATCTTGTCCTATAATGCCTGCTCTTGTTCAGTATTCTTTAAATGTTTACGAGTAGCAATATTAGACACAGAATAATTGTAGCATGCATCTAACTTGTAGATTATCAATTCTTAAATTACCACTCTGATCTGTATTTATTTCCTCTGAAATAAGTCTTCTTTTTATTTTCAAATTTGAAGTTATTCTTTTTCCAGGAAGTTGCTGAAACAGTTCCTTTGGTTCACTCAAAAACTAATTAAAACGTAACTTCAGAGAAAAAAACATTTCTGCCAAAAACCTCTCCAACTGCTGTAGAAGATTAGATGAGGGAGGTGGGAACAGCAATTTGCTGTTTGCCAAGATACTTGAGTACTGAGGTATGTGATGCATTTAAAGGTTTAGCAAACTACTTGCAGGTGTTCACTAAATCAGCAGTATTAAGTGGCAAAGCGAAATTGATGGCTTATTATATTCTGTATTTGCAATGTTGAATAGTAAAAGCACAGGTTCTAAAAGCCCCATTGGCAGACTTGTTTAGTATTTTAAAGAAAGAAGCTGGTAAACTATGTTTTTGGTCTAAGTATATGCCTACCAGTGCATATA
>CM044445.1:104346426-104359444 GCA_024363595.1 Xenopus borealis
TATCCAAACAAAACATTGTACAAGTTATCTGCACCATGTGATCGTATTATTCAGAATGAGATTTCTATCAAGTCATTCAGTAGTGCATAAACAGTCTGTAGATATAGACTCCTTGGAAGCATATATAGAGATTTCCCTATGTTATGTTGTTCTAAAGCCCCATTAAAGAGAAGATAACAGCCAGCACTAATATTATTGGCCCAAAAATAGTTGTACATCAAGCCCAGGCATGGATGTTTAACCCCTTGGGCCCTGAGCTGGGATATATTTATGCAAGCTGCTGCTAAAACTTCCTGCACCTTCAGGCACTCACAAATTGCTACCTTCTCCCGATCTTTACAGATGTGAGAGGGCGTCTGCGGCTTACCACTGCATGTTTAGACGTGGTGTGATTCAACCACTATTTGAACATCATTCTATAACTAAATAACAGCTGCAGGAAGCTCATTTGTTCTCCACTCTTCATTTAAGGAACAGTTACCAGTGGCAGAAACTTTAAAAGACTTTTGTTAATACCAGCCCTGATGACTCACAGTGTTTTAATGACATGGAAAAAGACAACTAGCTTGTTTGGATAAGACAGGAATTTCTGCCCTTGAGAGCTTTTCTTCTCAAGTTAATGATGCATGCATAATTTGATTAAGCACCCGCTGAAAAAATTGTACTAAGTACCTTTTCTATAAGATTCACCCTGTTGCATAATATGACTTAAAATGGTCTTACATGGCATATTGTATATAGTACATGTTTACGAACAATGATGTTTACTTGATGTATCGGAGTTAAGGTCACCTTTGGTCATGTTGGCTTAGTTGTTACCAAATGAAACAGCAACATCAACAACTGTAAGCTTTGAATCAGTATGACATTGTGCTAAATTAGTCTTAAGCTGGCCACACAAACACATTT
This sequence comes from Xenopus borealis, assembly GCA_024363595.1. Classification (NCBI taxonomy): domain Eukaryota; kingdom Metazoa; phylum Chordata; class Amphibia; order Anura; family Pipidae; genus Xenopus; species Xenopus borealis. Next base: position 104,347,336 of record CM044445.1, read on the forward strand.
TTTGGTTAGCTTCCAGGTGATTATTTAAATGACCCATTTATAAGGTTGATTTAAAGGAGAAGGAAAGCTACCACAGCAGTGTATTGTCACTAGATTAGCCACAATAGTGCAAGCTATAACACTTAGGGGGAAATTAATTCACCAGCGTGACGTCAATTCGTAACTTCGCAAATTTACTAACACCGAACTAGCGAAGTAGATAGACTAGCGCAACTTTGCACCCTTACGCCAGACGAAGTTGCGCACTGACCAAGGATCGTAATTACGCATTAAGATGACCATTTTCCTGATCGTTACCACTTACGCCAGACATTACTTCGCCAGGTTAGACCTGGAGAAGTTCAATACAATAGGTAGGAGTTTGAAAAAAAAAAATTAGAAGTCCCAAAAAAATGCTGGTGTGTTTTACCTTTCTAGGGTGATAGTCTAAAAAAGAGCAAAAATTTTTTTGGGGGGGTTACCCTCATTCCCCTCACATTTCCTAACATATGGCAACACAACTATATAGGGGGCACATGTAAGGCAATAGTCTGCTACAGAAGTCCATATTTACACAATAGAAGGAAAGAAATGCTGTGTTTCTTTTGACAGAGGACTCAGAGCAGCATTACTTTGAGGGTTTACTGGTGTATTTGTAAAGACCTTTCTGATAAAGCCTACTTAGTTTTCCTTCTTTCCTTCTCCTTTAATACACCTAAGATTAGAAAATCATATAATCCAAAACCCCACTGCTATCAAATGTACTGTTGATACAATGGGGTCATCATTGTGCATTCACTAGTACCCACCTCAAGCAATTCTATTGGGTTTATTCCAAATTGTATATAATAAGAATCAGCACTAAAAAAAAGCTCCAGAGGTTAAGTGCACAGCGTTCCAGGTGATAACAATGGGAAAAAGGAAAGGGGAGAAAGAGATTGGGTTTATTTAATATGTAAATAATTTTTTAGTAGAAAACTTCTAATAGAAAAACCCCATGTCCCAAGCATTCGGAATGACAGATCTCATGTCTGTTTTATTATTTATTCAGCACGATTAGTGATGGGCGAATCTGTCCCAGCCCAAATGCGCAGAATGCATTGAAGTCAATGGATGTCAAAATAATTTTAATATGTATCAATTTTTGATGCGAGCGCAAATCTTTATACTGTACACATGACTATTTTGTCCAAATGCCTTTAAGTCAATGGGCATCTGAATAATTCGACGTGCGCCAATTTTGATGCAAGACTTTTTTCTTTTGCAAAAACATTCATGGTCGGCATAATGAGGAAATTCACAGTGAATCCATGCCTTCCTCAATCACCAATCACGATACTCTAAAGTAATTGCCATATGTATATAAAATAAATAATTGTGCTCCTTTTATAAAGTGTACTCCTATTATAAATATGGTATAATAAATAAAGATAAATTCACCTCCACTTTCATCTATCTGAATGTGTCCTTTGTTTTTTTTTTTTATTAAATAACAGATCTCCTGATTCCTTATAATATTTTTAGTGTCACCCTAATGGAAGAAATATTTTTAGTTTTAGCATTTAATAGCCCCAATGCCCTAAATTCTTTTGTGGAATTTGGCTCCATTGATAATAATTGTTGTACAAACAATGAGACGTTTGCTCCTTCAACTTCTTTGTTGGAAAATTTGAGAGGATCAGACTGCTGTAAAGAGGATCTAGATTGGGGTGGGTCAAATTAGGGGAGTTCAGGTACCAATGTATAGGACCACAGGCTCTGCTGTCTCTGTTATGCATTTGGTTGAATTTTTTGCATTCAAATAAAAGAGCCTCATATGTCATTTTACCATTCTACACACTCAGTTTAAGATTTCAACACATCTCCAGAGCTTAACTAATATGTGGTAATTTGCCTCTACTTAATTATTTTCAAGAGATCCTACCCACCCAAAGCAACATCAGGGAAATCTTGGTTTGTATGTATGCCAATACACCCTCCAGCAAAATAGTGTCTCATATAAACTAGAATATGTCTGTGCAAAGCACCACTGCTTGCAGGTTTATCTTGCTAAAGATGACTCTGTAACTTCTTTAATACTGAGACAGGGTGTGGTGTGAATTATGCCCAGTAATTGCATATATTGAAATCAGAATATATTTTTTATTTAATTATTTGCCATTAGCTTTAGATCAAGATTTTCCTTTACCACATCATTCATGTTTTTATTTTCTAGATTAAGAAATGTTCAAAAGATATCTGAGGTCCTGATGCATATAACACTTGAGTATGAATAGTTTCTACCTATGAATTAACCCTCTCTGTGGGTCTGGTGCTACACAGTGGAAGGACCATGTGTCCTAGGTCTTGAGACTTGAGAAAGTGGGGCCTGAAACATTGCTTTGTATGGATATACTTTTGGAGCCATTAAAAAACTTTTGAAGCACTAATACTCAGGTTGTGGTGTGCTATGACTTACCTTGAATGTTTAATGCATATGCCAGTGATTTCTGATGCCATTTTAGGAAAGGAGATTTGTAGAATTCAAATAAAGAGCTACATCTTTATTTTTTTGCATCACAAGGCAAAGCATGGAGCTACAATGGGCCCTTGGAGCCACAATATTGGAGTATTTGCAAAAAAAAGTGGAGTGTTCCCAATATTTATTGGAGGTGTGATCACATTCACATGTGCTTCAAATGTTTTTGGGACCAGATTAGCCTTCCTCAAGTGATCACTATGCTATACCTAGAGATGACCAGATTATCCTCCTATAGGCATATGTATGTGATATTTATATAGATATAAAGTATTTTGTATAGATGTGATTATTTGTTAGTTATATAGGAGAATCTGCATAAGAAGGAAGACAGACCGCCACCTCCTCTTGGGCAGATGAGAAGGGAGATAGGGCATGATGCCAGGGAGACTGACGTGGACCATCTTAGGGAAGAAACTGACAGAATTAGTTAAGTGAGAAAGTGGTAAGGTACATTGGTCGGAGCTCACTGCAGGTTGCAAGAGTTAATGAAAGGACAGAGAGATGAGAATCTGAGGCTCTAACATGGACATAGAGAGGGACCAGTTTCCAAGCACAACCTCACCCAGTTAGGGACACAGAGAAAGACGGACTAGGTTAATTAGGGCCTAGTATGCCTCGAAAACACAAGGCTAAAGAACAAGGCTATTTATCAGGCGCATGAATAAATTCTGATCAATATTTGCATTCAAGATACAACAGTTTCCAAATATTTTATGGTTGGGGGGCCTAAAAATAGATAAACCAATTGTTGTGTTTAAGATGAACACTACTGTAGAAAGCCCTGACTTATATTGTGGTCACAGCTGGGGCTTTTTGTCAGTCATCATAAGACTAATAACTTTGGCAGCTACACTAGAGATTTGCATTATTCTGATATCTTTCTAAGCCTAGTGCTTTGGAGTCACCATTACCTGAGTGCCCTCAGTTCTTGCTCAGATGCAGCTACTAAATATGTAATAAATATAATTAGCCTCAGCCAGTCAACACTTACCTGCCACTCCTGTGCACTGAAGTCTTGTTGGTTGTAATCAATCATAATATTTAATCAGCTGTTCTTCAACAATAACCTTCAAAATAATTTGGATTGGATTAAAAACATGGTTTTATTACAGCGACAGAGCTGTTCACAGTCCTATTTCTGCTCATATAATCTGTTCATGTTTTTCCATCTTGGAAAAAATAATACTGGTGGCACTGTAATTTCAGATTCATTATATTAACAGTTTAAAAACTGCTAACTCATTGAAAACTAGAAAAACAAAATGAAAATTGCAATAGAAAAACTTTGCATTAATTTATTTTGAGGGTTTACACTACCTTTAAGTCCTTAAGACTGTCAAATATCTGATTAAGGAGAAACTAAGTTTAGCAATTCACATTATAACCTCAACTCTACTTCTATTTATGTGGAAAATAGTATTTTGTGGATTTTGAGCTAACCTGAGATGAGCTAGAGATGAGTTAGCTACACTTGTGAGTAGTGAACTTTATTGGAAGTCCCAAGAGTTTTTACATCTGGGCAGGTTACGTTGGGAGGTGGTGTCTCCTTCTCCTTGTTCTATCTGAATCATTTTGTAAATAGCTCAATTTTGGAGTAGTGTCAACTAACCACTTTCCTCATAAATACACATTTCAAAGCCTTATGATAATTGTAATTATTCCATTTATCCAACAGATTTTGTTTTAGTCTATCCCTTTTCAAGTAAAGTGGATCTTATACAAAGATATGGACATGTTACATCAGAGTAGCTACAGTAAAGTCATAGCCATCTGCAAAAGGAGAAAAATGGCCTCTAAAATCTGAGTCTCATTATTGATGTACTTCAATATGATTTGCTGTGCACATTTACAAGAAAACCACTCACCAACATTTAGGTTGAAGCTACTGTACCTTACTTGCAGTTATTACAAACAAGGCAGGGTGCAAAGTGCAAAAGACAGGCACAGTTTAATATGAAGCACAGAGACCTGTGTTCCCCCTATGATTACAGTGCTGCACAAAAGTTAATTTCAGCCTTAATCTGCATGGAGTTGACAGCAGAGCTCAACATAAGAATATATTTTTCTTCTCTGAATCTCTGATGACCTGCTTCCACTAGATTATGTAGCTTTACATCTCACTGTTTTTACTCAGATCTGTCATGAGACATCCCTCAGCAGTTAGCATATGTGTCGGGAGTTGGATTCTGAGTTTAGTCAACACTATATGGTAGACTTGATGAATATGGTGGCTTTCATCAATCCCGAAGCACACCTAGAAAGTACAATAACACTTATGAATCAAACCTTGAATTGTGGGTTCCATGTATACAGCAAACAATAATGCCAGACTACCCAGGGCTTCCAAGAAAGGGCTTATTGACAGACATCATCTAAGCAGATACATTAAATACACCACCACAAGAGGATAGGACTGGACAACCTTTATTTGAAAAGTGTTAAACCCCTCTAGTTAGTACCAATTTGATTAAGCTTTTATCACAGACCATTATTCAGAAAGGTATTATGCAGGAACAATGGCCAAAGGTTTCTGAAAATATATCCACTTGCAGATATGAAATTACTAATTTAGATTGTAAACTCTTTTAGACAGGACCATCTTTTACCTCTTGTATCAGTTGATTTTGTTATCTTGCTTGTTCAGTGTATACACTAATTTACTTTGCATCACCATTGTATATGTTGAAAATTTTTAAATGTGCATTAATAATAATAATGATGATGATGATGATGATGAACAGGGGACCAGGGAATATGCACTGATCATTTTGTTTTCTTTGGAAAAGGGTATGGGGCTAGAAAATAATGGTTAACAAACAAACAAAGTAGTTGGATTTCAGTCATAGTATATATACTGTAGTTAATGGATACTTGAGGGTAACTGATAAGCTAAAGCACTGAGTGGAACAAAAGATGTGGCTCAGTAATGAATTCTTGACGTTAAATGCCATTTAAGGGTCTAATCAGCACTCCGCCTGAAGGTCTGTTTTAACTGGGAAAAAAGCTGTCCTTTCTATAGGCATAAAACTAAAATTGTTTAATGTAAAAGATGCAAAGTTTGCACCTGGTCTAGTAACCTAGAGAAACTAACCAGTGGGTAGCATTTATAGGCCGCCTGTTTAAAAACAAATGTTCTACTAATCCAGATTTAGAGGGTACAGGTTCTATTATATCACCCAAAAAATATTTTAAACTCAACATGCTTTACAACTTTAAAAGTAAAGTGAAATGTAAAATCACTGTGCGGCATTAAAAATAATAAATTTCAATTTTGCTATATCTGTTTCTCAAAACAATTTTTTTTCATGTTGACTAGAAAGCAGAACACTTTAATAATTTCTTATCACATACAGTTTACAGCTCCCAGTCAAAGCTACAGCCATGTAGTATATCTGTGAATTAATTTACCACAATATTTAACATGTGCATGCTTACTCTCTTATAGCAGTCCACAGGCATCTGCTAGCTTATTACTTTGAATGAGTTTATCCAGCTATAACTGTACAGATTGTTCAGATAGGTTTTATTATTATTATTATTATAATTAACATGTATTTCTATAGCGCCAACTTGTTGCGTAGCGCAACTGTTTTATGAGCAGTTTCTTGGCTTCAATTTGTGTAAACAAGAGCTATAGAATGTGAATCTCAATGAATACAACCGTACATGTATACATTTCTGAAATATCATGACTCCAGTGATATTAATTAACTCTAAAAAAAGGTATATGTGTCTTTCAGAGTGCTGAAAATGTATCAGTCTCGCTTGATTCAACTCCCTGGAGATATTTGAAATAAATCATATCTTACAGTCATCATCCATACTGAGACTTGAGTCATGAGCAAAATGAAACCATGTAAATGGTATCAGCTTTTTAGTGGAAACATATGGAAAAATCTGCTTGAATCAGGAAATCATTTAGGTAGAAGTCTGCAAGATGAAAAACACAATGTTTCTTTTGCCTTTTTTTCCACTTCCAAGATTATGGGAAATTGCTTAACTCTGGAAAATAGGCAATCTTGAGTTGCACATTTTAATAGTGCCTCCTGGGGTCAAACTTTCAGAATTTGTTCAAAAAGTTATAGGGTTACATTGGCTAAAAGTTGTTTTGCTGGGAGTTGAATGGATGAGGGAGAAAATATATCATAAATGGAGAAAGAACGAACTAGAAGTTATTAAAAAACTAAACTTCTCTTATTGGAGATATAGCTGCATTGATGTATTTTGCAAAAATTACCTGTACCCCAAATTACTTTATGTTAGAGTATTAAACATATATTATCTGTACCCCAAGTTATTTGGAATGATTAGTCTTAACAAGTAAGCAAGAGAGTTCCAAAGCTAGGGGGCTGCTCTCATTAACCCTAAAAGTCAATGAAAGATTCATCTTTAGGTCACCCCTTTACATGCATATTTATTGTTTTACTTGAATTCGTTTGATGCAGTGAAAATTAAAGTACATTTTAAAAACATCTTACATTTAAAATAATCTTCTACTCAAACGTCAATCCTAATATGACACTATATGATATTAAAGTTTCCTGAAGCAAAGATAGTTGAGTCTTCAATTGTTTTTTCAATTGATATTGTGGTCAATTCTGTAAAAATCTAAATAACCACTTCTTTGGAAGTGATTAAATAGACAAAGCATGACAAATGGAACATATATGGCCTTAAATTTCTATACAAAACCCATTGTTGGAATGTCACATTTTATTTCTTGCATCCATGGAAATAGAACAAAAGCTCAAAAGCCAGTTTCAATTTACATAATTTTACCTACAAATACAGTATGCAGTAGTGAGTTTTTGATAGTATAAGACAAAACTATAGTTTTTATTTCACCTAGTGAACTTGGCATTTTAACTAAATACATTGTAATCAGAGTAGTGTTGCTAAATGTTCACCATGCCAATTGCAGAATAAAAAGTTCATTGAAGTCAGCATTTAACAAGAGACTTTTTAAATTGTGGTAACAAGACTAAGTCGGTGTTTGATGTGGTACACAAAGTTTGCCAGATCCTTTAGAGACAAAACCTATATAAATTGTAAATCTACTTTTAATAGTATGCTGCAGATTCTGTGATTTTTGTTGACACATGAAGTGAATTAGCTCAATCCAATATTCTCATTTTCGTGAATGTAGGTCCAATTTGATGCATGGAATTTATAGCATGTAAATCAATCAAGCCATTTTGTCCAGCTCTATTTTCATCACGAAAACCTTATTACATAAATGGAGCAGCTGGTATAAGATTATGGCTGTGGGATTTCCTTTCAGGAGGCATGGATATTATAGCATTGAAAACAATCCATGGCTGTTTGAAGAAAAGCTTCTTAGATTACATGTTTTTCTATTCTTGTATTCCCATAATTTTAATGTGAAAATGTTGGAAGTATATTATGTTCATTAACCTCTTGTGCAAGGGAGGAACAGAAATTATAAAGACATTTTATGCTGTTATATGAAATGAAGAATATCAAAGTATACCTGAAACAATCAATACAATTGTTTCTGTATCCACTATAATCTAAAGCGTTTTGATCTTGAAAACCTTACTATCTGATGAATACATCCCACTAAGAGATTTTTAGTGGCTCCTGATTATGCAAGCGTTACAGAGACACCTATGTATGAGCCAGTATTTTAATACATAGTAACATAGTAAGTTAGGCTGAAAAAAGACACACGGCCATCAAGTTCAAACTTTTAACTTTTTTTTAACTGGTAGTTGATCCAGAGGAAGGAAAAATACCCCATCTCAAGCCTCTCCAATTTGCCTCAGAGGGGGAAAAAATTCCTTCCTGACTCCAAAATGGCAATCGGACTAGTCCTTGGATCAACTTGTACTATGAGCTATCTTCCATAACCCTGTATTCCCTCGCTTGCTAAAAATCCATCCAACCCCAATACAATTTAAAAAAACAATTGTTGGACACACTCAACACTGTTCAAGAGCATAATAATTACATTATAAAACGCAAATACCTTAATACAATATTTTACTTCACTATAAAATATTTTCAAGTAAATAGTAAACTTTTTATGTTTTCATTTGCTGGGCAGCAAGAGGAGTGACCTTTTGCAAAACAGATTCTGCTGGATTTTTAGTCATTTGCTATTTCCCTCCTTGCTTGCAGATTTTTATATATTTTTAGCTAAAGATTACATCTTAATAAGGTTCAGTCAGACATATTCAGTGACAACAGAGTAGGTAGAGAAAGAAGGGAGTGAAGACAAAGTGATCAACTTTCTAAAAGACTGTAGAGGACTCACAAGGTTCCTCACTTGAGTCCAAGAAACTAGTAAAAAGAGTTGGGGAGCAAAATATGCATGAAATGTTCCTCAGTACTGTCATTGGCTATTTGGCAGTTCCTGGGTGGATTTACAGTCTGGAGGAGGTTCTGTTTGGTGGTACACCTGATTTTTATGCAACCAAAGTTTGCCTCCAAGCCAGGATTTCAAAAATAAGAACTTGCTTTGAGGCCACTGGGAGCAACATCCAATGGGTTGGTGAGCATGTTGCTCATGAGCTACTGGTTCGGATCACTGGCCTTAATAATGTTGCACTTAGATGGGCATACTATTGAATGTTTTTTATATTTTGGCCTATTCTACTTGCATAATTTACACCTAAAAAACAACAAACAGAAGTTCAGGGGACCTTTTTCTAATATGGAGGTTGAAATATATCACATTCCAGAACAATTCCATATAATATGCAATTAATAATAATACAACTCTTTTGGTTACTGATAGTTTTGCTCTTGAAGCATGCATATCTGCTAAATTGTGTTATGGCTAGTACTAATGTTAATTTGGATTATCCACATGTCATCACACTATATGGTATCTTGATTAGCTATCTTAGTAATGATATTTATTTTAAGCATCTTACAGTTTTGGATAGTATGTGCATTCCTCTACTTTTCTGAATGTGGTGACCAAGAAGCTTTTTTTATGCAATGGTGTGTAGGAAATGAGATATGCTGAATGCTTCCAGATGTTTTTGTACACCAAATCAACTTGTATTATACATGTAGTGGCCCTCAATGCTGTGATCTTTGTTTTTGTGTATAGGTCACATTTTATCGTAAAAATACCATTTAGAAGACATCCTGCACAAGGTGGATGTTCTTAATTCATTGGAAAAATAAAAATAAATAAATAAATACATGCATGAGCAGAGAAGACCACATCTTTCTGTGCTTTGCAACCTCTGTAAATTGTAAGAAGTTCAAAGACTCACTGTTCTATTTGCTTTTTAATACGCAAGTACGCACTGTTGAAAATCACTCTCCATGACTACACTGGCCTTGCCAACCAAAGTTAAATCCAGCTTAGCAATATTCTCTGCATCCATACAGCCCCATCTTCCAATTAATGTACTAAAGCAGAGATTCATTAATTTGTTGTATTAGTAAAAAATGGGTGTCCAGCTAAACCACCTTTTATTTCCCCTGTAGGAATGCGTATTTGTCTTTTCTTTTAAATGTCTACCATACAATACTTGCATTTCGGCACATATTATAATATGAAAAGGCAGATATTTAAAAGAAACCTTTTGGGCACTTTCTGAGTAACTCTTGGTTTCAATTCAGTGTGTTATTTTCTTTCACAGGCCTTTGGGATAAAGGAAATGATTGAAAGACTGTGCTCTTTTCATCTCTCCATTTTACAAAGCAAAGAAGTTTGTTCAAAGTAGTCCTTGGGATCTGGAATAGTTTTGTAAGAGGTGTTCCACTGCTCTCCTGCCTGCAAAAATCTTTTCTTGTCCAGTTCAAATGCTGACGGTGCAATTCACAGAGACGCAAGCAGTCACCATTTTATTGAAAAAAAGGGATTTGATTAAATGCCTGCAAAGGTTGTTTTATTACCATGTCAATAATGAAAGCTTCACAGGGCTTTTTGATGCTAATAGGCATTTTGTATCTAGAACTGTTCACCTTTGTTTTGTTCCAATATTGCAAAAAGTACACTTGATATAAAAAAATGGCTACAGGGAAAACAATCCATGTCTCTCCTTCTCCAAAAAGAACTTTTTGATATTTATTTTTTTACATACAACATTTATGGCTCTGCTCTGCTTTAAATATAGAGCTGGCTGGAAAGCATTCTAAATGTAAAGCATAACAGTACTGAAGGATGTAAACACACACATGAAATCTAAGGTAGCATGCAAGCAGAATATGTGACTGTAATGTTTTAAGAATGAATATACAGTAACTCACTTTTTTATGCCATGCTCAGCATTGCAAAACCTTCTATTTGTCAATTACTTGTCAAGCTATAGTGGGACTCATTTATCAAAGCCGGCCTAATTACCACATAGGCAGTAACCTATAGTTACTAGTCAGCTGCAATGAAAGCAAAACATACATGGGTTACTGCCCAGGTGCAGATATTCCCATTGTTGATAAATGTGCCCTAGTGTGTATTCTTCCTTGACTACTAACCAGATGCTGTGCTAAACAATTATACTAAGTTTTAACCACTTTATATTAAAGCCATGAGGCCCATAAGGCCTATTAAATATGCTCTCAAGACCTTGGCTTTGTATGGAGTAGGCCACATTTGCTTATTGAAAACAGATCTGATCACATGACTACTCTCTTGAAGTGTTTATTGAACCACTTTAATTGTAAAAGTTCATTTACACATGTGCTTACATTTGTTTTATTATACTTACTTTATAGAGCTACCAATCCCATGCCAAATAGTATTGAGCTACAGCAAATCCCTATCCTTAAACCTAGGCTTGGTGTCTGAGAAGCAGGATGATGAACTGACTTGCTAATGTTTAATTTTATGTGAAATGAACTATATACAATACACACTAACTCATGAACTACCCTAATACTAATACTAACTTACTAACCCTATGAATGAATTTAAAGCAATGAACCTTGTAGTACTATAAATAAAAATTCACATACATACAAGTGGCCCCATTTTAATCAATTTTTATTTATATTATTATTCTTTAGGTTATGTGACTTCATTGTACTCTAAATAACCCATCAGTAGGTTGTTGGAGTGTTTAATGAAATGCAACCCCTTTCTATGTTGTAGATATAAGGGTAACCCCATTAGCTGTCTAGGAAAAACTATGTAAAAGGAGTGTTGTCCAATAAGTATGCAATCATGTGTATATATGGTAAATTCCAATAAAAAATTTTTGTGTCAAAACTCACAAGTTTGAATTCAAAAGCACCAACTCAAATGTAAATTCAAATGTGAGATATAGCACACCTCAACCATGGAAACACATCTTCAAATATTTGCTACCTAAACCTGCAGTATTCATTTACAAGTCAAAGGCAGAGGTCCGTTGATCCATTTGAAGATATCAATAGCCTTCCTAACAGGTTTTTTTTAGAAGGAAACTCGAATTGAGTTTAATTCGAATTTGATTAAAATTTTCAGGTCAGTGACATTTGTTAAAATGTTAGATGTTCATGTTTTTTTTAAAGGGGACCCATCACCCAAAAAACTTTTTCAAAATCCTATTTTATCATATTAGTCAAGCAGAATGAACTTAAATTATCCTATATAAATTATTTGAATATTGTTTCCTTCAGTCTGGGAATTCATAATTATAGCAAGCA
>CM044445.1:104360583-104381789 GCA_024363595.1 Xenopus borealis
AAAAAAAAAAAAACACAAATTCGAAACTATACCTTTGATAAATCTGCCCCTAAGCAATCTATTTTTTTTTAATTTGCAGTTTCTCTCAGAATTCCAACATCTTTGTATAGTTGCATTTTGTATAGTTATCAGAATGCCAACATCATTGCCACCATGCTAAAAGTTTTGCTTGGCACAATTGTGCCTGATGCATTTAAACAAACACAAACTCATGAGGGTGTATTCCGGCAGGAGACAGCAAATCTGTTTTTTCTTTACCTGCATTTCTATGTAGGGGTGAAAACACATAGGCCTGAGTACTAAAAGCATTGTATTCTACAAATATTATCTGTATTTGTTACAAGAATATGTTCCCTTTGCTCTGTTTTAATTTGTTTAAATTATACTCAAGCATCTAAAGCAAATATACAGTTCGTAGCAGCAAAGTGTAATACTTTTTTGAAAAGCATTGCATGGCAGGTTAGCCTACTGTTTAACCTACTGCTCCACATGTATTTCACTTCCATTTTCTGATTTGATTTACACAGAGGATAAATCTGTGTCAGCTCTCACATTTGTTAAGGAACGTGCAGTAAAGACGGATGGAAAAAATGTACAGCCACAATTTGGCAGCATCATTCTATGGTCCAGCTATTATTTTTGAATGTTCTACTTGATTCATAACCTAATAAAAAAGAAAAGAAAATGAAGAAGTAAGCGTTCCTACTTTTCTGCCAAATGTCTGGCAAAATTCTCTTTTAAATCCATAACTGTACCTTTCACGAGAGAATTGCAGTAGATTGTTTTTGCAGCTGTTAAAGAACCAGAAGACTAAAAAACAGCCAACTTGCATCAACATAAAGACCAACCTTTTCCATTATATTGTTAAATGTTGGAACCCTGCAAAACATATTGTGAGCCCATACAAAATCTGCTGCAGTATTTTCAAAGAAAATAGGTGGCACACCCACTCTGATGCCTGTAATGATAATGCTGGCAATCAGCTGATATGTAATAACTGTGGCTTTTTTAACCACACAGCCTGTTTCGTGGAAATATATTAAAACTAAAGTACATAATGCTTTCCAGAAAGTAAAGTTTGTCGATTGTTAAATGTTGAAAGTGAACTAATTTGAATGTAGTGGATGTGCAGGGGTTGTAGTTCTTGCAAGTCCACTAGCTCCATACACCCTTGAGACCACCTTATGTGCCAGCTTACACAGATATAAAGGGGACATGAAGGAAAAACCAAATTAACTAACTTCTTTCCTTGCTTTCACTCTACCTATTTGGGGTTATTCAATAATACAACACTTTCAAAATTTGAATATAAAGTGAAATATAGCCTTATATTATCCTTATATTTATGCAGAGGGGCAAGTTAGCCCACGTAATGCTGTGTTCATCAGTTAATAGTGGGGGGGGGTGTGACCTAAACTATTGGCTTCAAGTTACATATAACAGGTCACAAAATACACTACAAAACCATAAAATATCCAAACATTTTGGGCCTGTGCCAGGACTTACAACACAAGAATCCAGTACTCCAACAGAAGCAAGCAAATGCAACAGATATATACTCTTGGAAGGACCCAGAAAGAAGGAGCTGGACCTAGTCAGACAGGCCAATCAGAAACAGATAAAATGAGCAGAATCATGATGCAAACTCAAGGTCAGGAAAAAGTTAGGGTCAGAACCAGGAATTCACACAGGAGACAGGAGCAGGTAGCAGGAATCAAAGGACCAGCAATCACAGGAACAGATCACCTAGGAACAAGCACACTTGACTTATAACAGGCAGTGGGGTTCATTTATAAACACTGGGCAACCAGTAATCAATTATTAGCTTTTATCAGTCATTTGCAGGTTCAGAACTGAAAGCAATCTCACTGGTTGCCATGGTTTACTTCCTAGGAGCAAATTTGCCGATTTGTTTATAAATGAGCCCTAGTAGTTAATCAGTGTAGGGAGTTCAATAGCTAAACTAATGGCTAATAGCGATAGGCGAATCTCCCCACTTTTGACGCGCGCCGCGTCATCTTCGTCGCGTCATGTCGTTTTCAGAGCGCGTCACTTTCGGCGCGCGACTTGTTTTTTCTGCAAATTTTCGTTGGCGTTTCACAAATTTATTCGCCGACGACGAATCGCGGGAATTCGCCACGAAGTCATGTGATTTCCCTCCCTGGCCCTAATTTGCATTTGCAAATTAGGATTTGGTTCAGCCAGGCAGAAGGATTCGACATAATCCTGCTGAAAAAGGTTGAATCCCGAACCGAATCCTGGATTCGGTGCATCCCTATTTCTAGAGGAGATTTGGAACTATTGAAGGGATATTCATAGCTGCGCATCTTAGAGCGATGGTTTTTGGACTTTTCCAGTTCAAGCCTGACTTGCAGTTCCAATGTTTAATTAGGTCCCCCTCAAAGGACAAAAAAGTCTAAAACAACTATATTTTGTATACTAAACATAAACATGAACTTGCTGCACCACAAAGCCTAATCAAACAAATGATTTATGCTTTCAAAGATGGGCACAGGGGGCTGTCATCTTGCAACTTTGTCAAACATCTTTGCAAGACCAAGACTGTGCACATGCTCATTGTTATCTGGGCTGTTTAGGGATAAATTATCAAAACAGCACAAGTCAAATAATATCTGCCAGAAGCCGATACAGCAAGACTGATAAATAATCAGAATATACAGTCTGCACTGGGTCCTGTGTTGTCATGTAATATAATGTGGATTTTATAGTTTTTGTATTGTTCAATACAAACTTTCTCCAACTCTTCAGAACCAGTGGGAGCAGCAAAATAATCCTCCAAATAGAATCTCTGTTTAAATGTGGCTCCATAATCTTTGTCACTGCAGCTGGAGTTGGAAACAGTAAAGGGGATGTAAAGGCAAAAATAAAATCCAATACAAATCTCTACACAGTCGAATGCAAGCTGCTGGAGTTCTGCATGGCTGGAAAGTAAGGCGGGTGTTCCCCCTGCTGTTCAGAAGTATGATTGTTTCCCTTCCCAGCAGGGAAGGAATCGTCTGACAATTCCTATAGATTGCACTAACCGAAGGGAGAATTTCACTGAATACTGTCAGGTTTCTTATAAAAACGGTACACATTTTTAAATTTAAATGTTAGAGATAGATTGTTTTTTCATTAAAGAAAATAAAAATGTAATTTTATTTTTTTACCTTTCCTTATCCTTTAACTCATAACATGTTTAAAAATATAGGAAAACTAGGAATAAGTGTTCAAAGAATCTATAGGGCAGGAAAAACATCACCATAATTGACTGGCTTTCAGGCATGTCTAGGAGACAGTCTGCTCAAATCTCACATTTAATGAGCCTCATGCTGAGTCATGCTAAGCCAATCCAGCCACTACTCTAGGATCCTCCAGGGGAACTAGTCCCACAGTGTGAAAACCAATGGTTGAGAGAACATATTGCAGAAGAACTATAGTCATGGCTACATACAAATAAAAACATCATATATCAGCCATAGCAGATAGATAGCAATTAAATATTTTATCCCAAATGTCGTTATACATGACCTTGAAGGTTAGCATCCAACAGTATCTATGAAAGCATATAGACATGCTGCTAAATCTCACCTGATTTGGCCTTCAGTAAAAGTTATGAGAACCTAAAAAGGGTCCTGTACTGCACTTTATGATGCACTGATATACTGTACACTAATTGCATGCAACATACTAGCAGCAAAAATCAGCACAGCAGGAAAGTGAATGACAGTAGCGACAATATTACCCAGAGGAGAACAGGTATACATGTGACCAATCAACATGATTGCTTTTTGGAAAATAACATTAAAGGTACCGTAATAGAGGTGCAAATTATATGAGTTCTCTTAACCAATGGCAAATGGCAAATCAGCAGATAGCATGCACTGGTATACACTCTGAAAGTAAACCTGTGGGTTACTAGACCTTGAGAAAAGTTTAAATATGGGATTAGCCAATAGATATACGGATGTTTTGCTTTACTGTGTTTACATTCATTAATTGTGAAGCAACAATGGTGGAGTGCTCCATGTCATATTGCTGGGGTGCTGTGGGCTTTAAGAGATTGTGCAATATTCATGCCAGAAGATCCAAAAAAATTTGCAGATTAATAAAAGCAGTTTAACACATTTCTGATAAACTGACTAATCAGTATGGAATTTGGAATTGCACTTGATATCTAGATGACTTGTTTGGCAAATTTTCAATGAAATCTATCCAAGACTGCAAAAAAAATTGGAACAAACTAGCTTAGAATCTAACACAAAGTTATTTCCCAAACTTTCCAGAAACATAGTACATGGTCTAGCTTTGGCTCCTATGCACACATTATAAAAAGTATATGAGCTGCTCTGAAGATATTGAAATTTACTGAAACTCCTGGAAGAAAAGGGCAGAAATTGTGCAACAGTTCAATAACTTCATAACTTCATTTTGGCTTGTACCACATCTCAAGCCCACACACAATGCAGTTCTTCAGACACTATTTGGTTCACCTTCTTGATAAAAAGATACCGCATTTGTTTAAATACACCATTGACGAATGCCTGCTAACCAGTTGACTTTTAGCTTTGATTGGTCATGCGTCTGTTAGTCACTGAAAGTGAATGTGAAGTCAGATATGTCCAGATAGTGGTGTATGCTTTCTGAGATCTGTGGATTAGGAAGAAGACTGTACCTCATGCTTCCACTTTGCTCTGCATTATTCACAACAAGATGTTAAAATGATATATATATAAACTGTATGGCATGGCCCTTCCATAATAAAGACCCATAACTGAGAAACTAACCACTGAGATATTAGGGCAAAAGAAAATGTACACCTAAAACCAAGGATCCTGCTTGTGACTTCCACCAAGACAGCTTCAATGTTATAGTCTGATGTAGTTTGTCCAAATGTTTGAGAAGTAGTGTTCTGACATTTGAAGAGCCAACAGCAATTGTCTTGCAAGTAGCATCTTGATTCATGCTACACACATAGCACTGCCTTAAAAAATATATAAAATATTTAATATTTAACTAATGGAATTAAAGGACGGAGACATGCTAATATTTCCTTATTGTTCCTGTGGCCAACTATTCATCCAGAACCACTGGTTTATTATGTTATTTTGCTGCATCAAGGCCCCTGAACCTTTGCAAACATTTTTTTTGCTGCTGTTTTTCCACATACCACTATCAACTTTTTTGTTATCCTGCTTTGATTCTTACTACCCTTTTACACATCAATTTATCTTGTGATGCCTTTGCCCATCATGGTCAGAGTAAAGGCCTTTTTAAACTGGATTTTTTGTTTGTTTTCTCTGACTATATACAATACACACTTTGTGTCACTCAACTGCCCCACCACCACATTTTTATAGTACCATCATAAAAATATGAACATATATGTCCATGGTGCTACTGAGGGCACCTGTAATTTTAAATCTGTTTTGGTTGACTTGCCAGAGCAGGGTGATGCTAGCACAGACAGGACAAGATAACTAAAGGCATGTCAATACCTTTTTCACAGAAAGTACAAAACAGGATACAGAAAGGATGTAAAAACCACACAAGAAACTGTGAATTTGTTATGCAGTATCTCACTGTTATACAAACTACAGTTCATTAGTATTTGGTCTCAGTAAAAAAAGAACAAAACAAAAGGATAGGGGGACACCTGTCCTGGGCCTGGTTGATTTTTGCTCTTAAGGCTGCTGCACTTACTTGTATTAGTCAGGCCACCCTGCTTGTCAGTCTACCGAGATTAGACCAATCATGCCCCACACCTGCTGCAGATAAAGCCTATAATGTTTACTTACTCTCACTGTACCTCCCATCCTAACCCCAGGTGGCCAAGCCTGCCGCTAACCCTGATTGTTGCAGCCAGCCTACAACCCTGATTGACCCCACCCACCTCCAACCATGATTATCCCAGCCTGCCCCAACCAGATTGGCCAAATCCACCATTTTTGAACAAAAACATCAGAAAATAGAAATTAGAGAAAAGCTGTAACAAGAGAATTTGTTTGTGTACATAACAATGCAGAATTAAAAGTGTACATTTTTTATTATCTGACAGTATTGTACTATGTAATTTTCATTATTAACCATTAGGCCCAAAGGAGTGCTAAAAATTTTGTTATAGGTGATTTCTGATGGCAGCCCTGAATATAATTATCGGTTAGTACATAGTAAATGGGCACCAGTGGTACAGATTCATTTAATCATATCCATAAGGGAGCACAATAAGATATGTTAATAGACTTTTGTGGACAACAGAACAGGGTGGTAGTAAAGATATACTCATAACATACAATATTGGTCAGTATACTGTATATCCCCACAGGGTAATAAGTGAGAACAGCTCAGCTTACAAAGAGTCACCAACTGCTTTCAGGCTCTAGCCTATGTGGAACCCAGAGATACCCTTCTAATCCCTGAGTTTGTACACTTACTTCAGGCTGCTCAGCTAAACAACACTATTCCTATATTTCACTTCTAGAGTAACCTATTAAAGCGTATATCCTACCACTAACTAGATCTGACAAATCTAGTAGTGAAGTGCAGGTCGGGCAGGTTTGGGCTGACCCCAGCACACCATTTGCAACCTTACATTGCCATCTTCAGATTTTATTGACATGGCACTATAAATAAAGGGGAAGAGGCAGGTGCAGGAGGCTTGGGTTGGATGTAGGTCGAGTTTTTCTTGACCCACTCATCCCTGCAATCTAGGTTCCACAAGACCCGTCCTGCCTGCTCAGGTAAGGGCTACTGCAAAATGGACCCTGAGCAACATATTGTCACCTATTGACCAAGCTAAAGAACCCCTGAGGATATTTTTTTAACGTTCTTTTTATTAGGTTTTTCACATTTTCTTTTACAATGACACATTCACGGTAATCAATAAGCACAGAACTGGAATGTTTACGAAGCATCTGTGAGTATCAGATTCTCCTTAAAACATGTGATTAACAGATTAAACCAAACACAGGTCTATAAGCAACAAACAATGAAAAAGATAACAAAAAAAAAAAATAATAGTTCCATCCTGGGTATACCCTGTACAGAGGTACAGTATCATTGTGGCACTTAAAGGAAAACTATACCCCGAAAATGAATTTTTGAGCAACAGATAGTTTATATCAAATCAAGTGACATATTAAAGAATCTTACCTACCTGGTATATATATTTAAGTAAATATTACCCTTTTACAGCTCTTGCCTTGAACCACCATTTCATGATGGTCTGTGTGCTGCCTCAGAGATCACCTGACCAGAAATATTTAAACACTAACTGTAAAGGGAAGAAGTGTTGAAGCAAAAGACAGAACTCTGTCTGTTAATTGGCTCATGTGACCTAACTTTATAGTTTGTTTGGTATGTTTGTGTGCACCGTAGGATCCTAGGAGGCTGTCCTTATTTTTTAAAATGGATATTTTCTATTTATAATTACCCAATGGCACATGCTACTAAAAAGTGTATTATTATGAAAATGGTTTATTTACATGAAGCAGGGTTTTACATATGAGTAGTTTTATGCAGTATCTGTTTATAGAGACCTACATTGTTTGGGGGGTATAGTTTTCCTTTAAGACTAATATATTAGCGGTTATGGCAATAAACATTCTGGATGGAATCCCAGGCTGTTCAGATCTTGTCCAATCTATCTATTTCATCCCCGCGGAGTGCTGTCAAATATTCCATTCTCCTGATAAAGCGGATTCTGTCCAAAAAGTCAGCTTCAGATGGAGGATGGGTGCATTTCCATTTCCCTGCAATTGCGCACCTTGCCACAGTAAGTAAAGCATTTGCTAGTTTCTGCATCATGTTTTTAAGGTGAGCAATTCTTTTCCCTAATATAAAGACCATAAGGTCTGGCTGTACCTCGAGAAACAATACCCTTTGTAACCAATGCCTCACCATTGTCCAATAGGATTGAATACCCGGGCAGGTCCAGAACATATGTAATAAGGTCCCCTCCATATTACAGCCCCTCCTGCAATTTGGGGAGGTTGTTTGTGGGAACATCTTGTGTAGGAGGGATGGAGTATGATACCAGCCCATCAAAATTTTATATATGTTTTCTTTCATTGTAACACAAATTGGGGTTTTTGTCGCATTTTCCAAGATATTATGCCATGTCTCCAAGTCCACCAGGTGACCCAATGCTTCTTCCCACTTAAGCATATAAGCATGAGGGGCATTGCTGAGATTTCTCTCATTAAAAAGTGAATACCATTGTGAAATCAGTTTCCTTTGAGAGAAGCTCCCCCCTACATATACGTACCACAGAATTGTTTTTTGGTATCTGGCTGGTGGGGCATAAGGACAGGACGTAAGAAGTGCCTCAGTTGTAAGTACTGCAGGATAGAAAGGCTTTCCCGCATATACTTGATATTGTTAAAATGTTCCTGTGTGGGGGGTGGAACAATCTGTCCAGATGAAAAAAGTCACCATTAGTGGCTAGTATTAGACATTCCCTGGTGGGAAGTCTGGATTCCTACCTAAAGGGGTCATTTGTGTAGGGATTTGGAGATCATCAAATTCTCTATTACCTTGTGCCCCAGTGAAACAGTATGAACTGTGGAGTGAAGCATCTCCCTTTTCTCCTTAGATAGGAGTGGCTTATTGGTCTATACATAAGCGGCTAAATGGGGAGAGTGAATATGGTCTATTTCTATCGCGGCCCATTTGGTAGAAGGATTGAGATGCATCCAGTCCCCTATTTGTTTGACATGAACAGCAAAAAATAATAATTTAAAATATTTGGGACCGCCAGACCCCCATGGGCTTGGAGCAGTAGAATGTTTGTTGGGGTACCCTATGCTGCCTATGTGCCCAAATGAAATTCAGGACTGCTATTTGCTTATTTGTGATTTCTATCTTAGGGACAAGAATCAGGAGTGTGTCAAAAAGATACAAGAGCCTGGGCAAAAGGTTCATTATTACTGAGGCTATTCAGCCTATCCATGATATTGCATATCCATGCCAAAGCCTCAGTTCATGTTTCAACTTGGTCAAAAGCGGGGGAAAATTATGTTGTTAAAGAGAAGTATAATCCGCAGTTAGATGTACCCCTAGATATTTAAGGGAGGATGATATCCACCGGTATGAGAAATTTAACTAAAGTAGCTTGAGTTGTGGAATTATGATGGGCAAAACTTAAGACTTATCATTGTTCACTTTGTATCCCAAGATCTGGCCATATTTAGACAATATATTGTGGATTCTGAAGAGTGGTTAAAGGATGTGTCACCGTTAGAAAAATGTTGTCAGCTTATAGGCCCAATTTGTATATTTTGTCCCGACGTTCAATGCCTCTAATATCTGGGCATTGCCGGATTGCTTGTGCTAAGAGTTCAATACTGATGGCAAACAGCAAGGGGGAAAGTGGGAAACCCTGTCTGGTCCCATTCCTAACCTGAAAGGGTGCAGACAGGGTGCCCAGTAGTTTCATTTTGGACCCCTGAGGAGATTGACCCAGGAAAAGGTGCTTACGTTCTTTCTATGGATAAGGACCCCCTTAGCTGACTAAACTTATAATGAGGCCCACATAGCTGGCCAAAACCTAGAGGACTATTCTCTTAAAGGGGGAGCAATATTACCAGTCTACATACATAATAATGCTAGATGATTAGGGTATATTGTATGTAACATGGGATTTATTTAAGAATTAACCCATAAAACACTGAATAGTACCTCCCAGGTTGAATTATTGCTTGAATCAGTGTACAAAATAACACACCCATTTAATTTTGGAAGTTCATATTGAGTCTATCCATCTTTTAAACCCAAGTGAATGAGCTCATGTCAAAAGGGTATATATCTTCCCTTTAAGGCATTGATAACAGATGGGCTACTGCATTCACAAACAAGCAGCAGATGCTTTCATTTCATTCTGGGCTTGTCATCCCTTCTATAAGCCTATAACTTACATCCACTCCAAATGAGGGTGAAAAGGGTGTGGCTTTTTAATGTGACACATGCTTTTATTAGTATGATTATTATTTTAATGTATATAAAAAAACAACATTTTCCACAGCACTGTACAATAAATGAGTTTCTATAATGAGCATACAGAATTCTATAAAAGCAACCAATAACCAATATAAGAAGTGAAGAATGTCTTCCTAAAAGAGATTACAATCTAAAAATGATATATTTATTTCTGCCTATGGAGGTCTCTAAGTTCAAAGGGCTACCCATAAGCTGAAGTAAGAACATGTAGTGCAGAGGGCTGCTTACAATGACATAGACAACATGCTGCATTCTAAAAAGAGCCAGCATGAGGAAAGGATATTGTTAAATTAAAACCATCAAACTGGGCTCTTGAAACATAGCTAAGTTAAATAGGTGGCATTGTGTGGTATTTGGGTTCCCTAAGAATGGATCAATCACAGGAGACAAAGGGCCTTAAGTAATAAAAGGAGCAAAGGTCAAAGGTCTACTCAACTATAGCAACCAATTAGTAGGCAGCATTTACTGGTCACCTGCTTTATCATTTCTTCATGTAGATGATCCACACACATTTGCTACTTGGTCACAGTTAAACTGAAGGCACTGAACTTGAATTGCTATGGGTTCAAGACTTCAGGAAGACCACCATTATCATCTCATGCAAGCAGCTTATTAAAACTCTAAAATAATGTTATATATTTGTAAACCCTGTTTAACTAAACCACTTGTTTCAACTTAAGGTGCAGCACAATGCTAAACTAATAAATAGTTCACAGGGAGGATGTGGAGATGGAAATGTACTTTTATAACCACACGATTGTGGTAGGAATGATCTTGTGCACTAGGTAACTTTCAGTAGTACTTTCCATATGTAGGAGGCAAAATAAAACCAGAAGGCAGGAACATTAAGTAGCGCTAATACAAAATAAAAACAGGCTCTGAATTTGTTATGTTGCAACATTCACAATAAAATACTACATAAAATGTGTGAAATTTATTATCCTGAAAGAATGTCAAAAATGCTATGGTGAATCTGATGCATATGTAGATGATATGAAAAAGTTAACAATTCCCTCTGTGAGAAGGGTAATCTGTGTCTTGTGGGAAGGAGGTGTTCCAATTTGGCTCAGGGGTAACACATAGTAAGTTATGTTGAAAAAAGACACACGTCCATCACATTCAACCTTTTATGACTATATTTAACTTTCCAAAGTTAGGCATCCGGCACCGGTCCGGGGTTCTTCTAGCGAGCACCACAGAGAGATCAACCTTTTTTGTTAAAGTTCAGCTTTCCACTCTACTGCGCATGAGATGGTGAGGGGAAGTAGGAAATTGATCTCTCCATGGTGCTCGCTAGAAGTTTTCGGGTGATAGGAGCACAGGCCCGGGGTATCAGGTAGGTAAAAGTAGTCACTTGGGGGTGCTTAACATTTAGCACCCCCAAATCCCTTTCCTTCTCCTTTAAGGTAACATATGTTATCGGCATAAGTAATGCACACTGGCAAGTGCGTTTAACTAATATTATTTTTTTTTAATTTGTCTTCCTTAAAGTGGACCTGTCACCAAAAAAAAAATATTCAAAATCATATTTTATCACATTAGTCAAGCAAATTGAACATTAATTACACTATATAAATTATTTGGATCTTGTCTGGGAATTCATAATTATAGCAAGTGGGCAGGAGCCATTTTGTGGACACTGTTATTAAGGCAAGCCTTGCCTCATCTCATCTCAGAATCTTGTTTGTGCACCAGAATGGGGGACCCGATGTCTATCCCCATGTCCTGGCTACACAATGAAATGGTTAAAAGAACTGGGGGAATGTGTGGGGAGTAGTGACATCTAGAAAGTGCTGAATGGAAAGTGAAAGTAATTATCTGCCCCGCCTCTATGCCTAAGGCATAGAGGAGTGGGAGACAATATTTGATTGACAGCTGATATTTTTAAATGAGCTTAAAACAGCTATGAATGCTTTAATAAAAAATTGGATTTCATGTTTAATTTGAAAAGGACTTTTATTATAAAGATTTTTGTGTCTGGGTAACGGGTCCACTTTAAAGCATGCAGTGAACTTACTGCACTGAATCAGAAACCAAATAGATTTGTACAGTAGCAATTAGTGTTATAACTCCACCTCAGTCTTTCTGGAAATCAAGCACAGGCCGAGATCATAGAGATGAGAACTGAGAAACTGTTTATGCAAAAATAATTAATAATTATTTTGTAAAAGGGAATTATATTCTCACTGTGATCACACTGAATAGACAACAAATTTGGAATATGCAGCCTGTGCTAAATACTATATTAAGATGTTTTATTTTTTTAGTCTGCCAAAAAATAGGATTCTCATTATTCTATATATTTAATCTTCCCCTTTTGCTGGGGGTAGATACAGTAGGAGAGCTTAAGGCAGGAGGCCTCATTAGGGCCTGTGGCAGGATAAGCCAGTACCTAAAAGGAAGATGGGGAACACTGACTTTTTGGTTGAACAAAACAAAAAAAAAAAAACAATTGCTGCCTATATTAAAGAGAATAATGAGCCAGGATGGTACTAGTCAAAAGTGTGAGAAACCATAGGAGAAAATAATTGAGCATAAATGCAGCCTGAGATACAGCATATCAATATTTGTAAAGGGGTACAGTTTCCCAGTGGTTGCAGATAAATGTCTCAACTCTCAGTAAAGGAAGTGTATATGGACAGGTTTGTTTAAGAACATCTCATGAGTGGTACCAGTTGATGTGGAACTAAGCAAGTGCTTGACAGTAGCCTTGAAATACTGGTAGTGTGCATAAAGCATTGCAAGAGCACTTGTGCACATTTTAATGCATCTGCATCAGGTGCATCACCCCCTCACAACAGCTGTAGTTATCAGAAAAAGCATAATAGTGAATATGAAATTAGAAACCCTGAATCAACTCCCTGTGCTTATCACTGATACCTTGATGGCTGCAGAAAACATATTTACTTGAAGCAGTGATGTACGTATTGTAACCCATAGTGATACATTGCTGCTGCTAGTATAAAGGTGTGTTGTTTAACCTATGATGCACTTGCACTACATAAATATATATTTAATATAATAGTAACTCCCAAACATATACTGTATGAAAACTTTACAAACATACTATAAGACCAAATGAATTGAGGCTTCCATGCTTAAATGCCCCCAGCTGAAATGCTCACTGCCATGTTTTAAATGTCAGCATAAGAGCTATTTGTTGGGAGTATGGGTTTTTAATGGGAAAACCATAAAAACCTTACATCATCATGAAAAGTGTAGATTGAAGTGGTATAAAGGTTATTCCATCGTACTTTGGGTAAGAAAATATGCGTTTTATAGCGTGGTTTAACTAAAGACTCTAGTTCCAGGGGCGTTTCTACCATAGGACAAGGTGAGCACCTTCCCCAGAACTACAACAAACATCTGCTCCTGGTAAATTCAAGAGCCAAATCTCTGAATATGAAACAAAAGAATTGTTTTTTCTAGCGCAGAGAGCAAAATGTAACTTTCTGCGCTAGTGATACAGTGGGATTGGCATTTCAAACACTGCCTCCAGTACTTTGAGCAGAAAGAAACCTTAACGTCAGTACACTAACATTTTTGACAATGTCATGCATTCTACTTTGTCTGGTAATACAACAAAAGCGTTAACAAAAGTGATTTGTTGAGATGGGAGTAAAAGACTAGATTATTTGCACAGAACCCTTACCTGACCCAACTGAATCCAATTATGAAATGAGCTGGATTGAATTTGATCACATAATCTCAGAGTCCATTACCCCTAATGCTGTTTGAATGGAAACAAATACCATCAACAATGTTCCAACAGATGGAGAGTGTTGTAGCAACAGCAACGGGGGGATCAGCTTTCCAGTACTTACCTCACTTTTATTACTTTATAACCTTTGGATTCAAAGATGTTAGGTAGAGGTACAAATACATTTAATATCTATTTATATCATCGAGATATACCACCATTCAGTTCACCTGACCAGATGCTGAACTAGACCTACACTCTGACACATATTCTGAAAGTAAGGTAAATAATACAGAAAACAAGAAACAACCCAATAACACACAAGAGGCCTTCCTATTTTTTTAAGTGAATATTGCTTATATATTATAAAAATAGCTGCATATTTTAACATAAGGCTAGAATGAATAAAACGTATATTATCTATTTGTATGACAGTCGCCTTGCTTTGTAATAGAGTATATTATGCTTAACCATACAAATTAATCTGAACTATTTCATTAGCTAAATAACTCAGTTCTAATGGCTAATAACAACTGGAATAATTTTACAAGCTATTTCCTGTAAATCTCCCTCATTGTGGAGTTTAATAAAGGGAAGCCAGATGAAATGTTTATGGCATTATAGAAACTTACTGAATGTGCTTGGGCAAGTTGGTGTATGCAAAATATGATCATGTACAGGATGAAAAAGGCAGTTAGTAAATGGATTGGGACAGCACTAAATGATTATTGCTGCAGGACAGTGTTTGCCAAGGATCTCTCTCTCATGCACGTTATAAAAAGTTCTTTATAAATATCATGACAAGCCTTTCTCTGCACAATGTCTGATATAACCCTGCTGCTATTTTTAAAATGCAAGGCATGAGTGCCCCCTTTCTTCTCTGTATTGTATTACTTTACCCATACAAAATAAAGAAATTGTAATAGTGTAGCCTGACTGATCTGAAACTAAAAATACTGCATCAGTTCTGATTATTGTACCCCAATCCCCATTGATATAATCTAGATGAATTATATTTTAGAAACTTTTATATAAATATGTGTTCATTTAAAATGGATTTAGGCTAATATTAGCAATTTACAATATTTTAACATGTTGGACCCAATAAAGCTAACTGTTGTTGGTTCTTATGGGGTACTGGACATAGAAAAACTGTATGTTACTACACAATGCATTGCTTATATTGCAGTTTATGGATTTGTAGATACCAATAGAATGTATCATCATTATTAGGCAGAAAGGCCAAAGTGAATATTAATGGTTCAAATTTTGAATGTGAAATTATTTTCACCTAATTACCTCATTTTAGTTACATTGGTGGGTAGACAATTGAAGCAAAAGTTATTTCTGAAAATCTGCGCAGCTAAGCACACATATAAGTATATCACCTAACACTTTGCTTATATGTGCCTTAACAAACAGACAACCAAGCAGATAGTAAGATATACTACTGTAAATACAATATAGTGGCAAGACATCTGGGCTGTGTCCCCACATACATACCACACTGTTATTGTTACATGTTCATCTTTGACCCAGTGCTCATCACCCTACAGGGTATGTTTTCCACTGTTTCAGTTATCTTTTATTACTCATCTCCTAGCAGCCACTAAGGCCACTCTATGAGCGATTCCAATTAAACTGCACTTACTCTCTTTGCCCAAATTCCACTTGGGTGCTCGGAGTCGTCATGGAGTCCGTTCACCAAGGCCCCACCAAAATACACAAGTTTTCTTCCTATAGACAGCACTCCAATTTCAGTAAAATCATCTTTAATGTTTGTAGGACAGCAACACAACTTGAAATGTTGCATCGTGTTGCTGTCCTACACACATTAAAGACTGTTTTATTGAAATTGGAGTGCTGTCTACTAAGGCCACTCTATGTGGCCATAGAAGAAATCCACGGCACTCAGAACTGCTGCAAGCAAGGGAACACCTTGCACATTTTAATGCGGTGAAGCAGTGCAACGTTTCGGGGTCAAGCCCCTTTGTCAAGCATGACAAAGGGGCTTGACCCCGAAACGTTGCACTGCTTCACCGCATTAAAATGTGCAAGGTGTTCCCTTGCTTGCAGCAGTTCTGAGTGCCGTGGATTTCTTCTATTTCTGCATGTGATATGTGAGGTGGCCGTGCCTCTACCACTGAGCACCAGACATCTCTACAGAACCTGAAAGGAAAGGGTGTGCGAGAGCCTATCTCCCTTTTCGCACTCTATGTGGCCGACACACTCAGAGAGAACTCCGACCATGGGTAGTACCAAATAGTATACTTGCCTGTTTTTAAAACTAGGAGGAAAAATGCCAACATAACAGTTAGAAATCTCAAGCAGAGCACATACTGTGGATGCTGTGGCAAGTGCATTTTTCAAAACATTAGTTTGACCAATAGTACTTTGTAACCAATAGAAAATATATAAATTTTCAGGTAAGGATGTTGAAAGGCCATATCAGGTCTGCTGCTATGGCTGTATGCACATTTGGTAACTGAAGAACCACAACTTTTGTGCCTTGTGTCCTGCAGAAGATGAAGATGGTAAGAGTTTAACACTACATCCCCAGCAGTCTACATAATAATAATCTATTTCAGTACACAAATTTGCCTCTTCTACTTACTCGCAAAAAAATTCATGTCAGTCTAAAATGGCTGTGGTTTTGTATATATAATATGCTTTTCTTCACTCGTCAACCAGAAGACTGACAATATCAAATATTTATAAGGAACCAACATATCTACAGAGTTGTTCATTAAATAGGTATATACATTAAACATACAGATTGACATAAAAAAACAACCTATATGATACAAGTGTTAAAGAGGGAACATCAACTAAATACCAGGTACCGAAAACTTGCTCTGCTTAGATAATTTGCGATATCTAATTGCTGGTTTGCACTGACACAACACAGAAGTTCAGAAGCCCTACACTAAAATGGTTTTTCTGTGGTTTGAGAGTTTGTAATTATTTTCAATTAGAGTTTTCCAAGCTATTTTCCAGAATTATGAAATGAAACAATCCCAGTAATTGAAATGAAAAATAAGCAACCACTTTGGTGCTTCTATCACATGTCTTTATTGTACATTGTGTCCCAGAAATGTCCAGTCCAGTTAAAGTGCTTCTCAGAGCTATGGTTCCCCAACCACCTTCAAGGGTGGCTTGACATGTGTGAAAGTGCACATAATTAAATCTAAATATACAAATGCTTAAAGGGAAGCATAGAGGTCCTTGAATACAAGAGATGCAAAGCTGAACAGAGTAATCATGTCCATCGTTAAGGAAGAGGACAAATAAGAGAGGGAAACAGAGCCCCATTCTGAGTAGCCATGAGCTCTACTGGTGTCAATAAAACATGGCATAGCAACATTTAGGACAAAGACAACAGCAGGGAAGAGTCTGTACCTAAAAGCTTCAGTCATAATCTAACTTGTTTTTTTCCCAGGTTGAAACACGGAAAACAGACTTCATGCTCCCACAATATCAAGGGACAATTTTCAGTTGGTCTTCATGTTTTATTTTATTTTTCAGCAGCTAACCAGTTTGCAATTTCAGCTCTTAGCCAGCTGCAAAGGTCCCAATTAATCTAGCAACCAGGCACTGGTTTACCAGGAAAAAGAATAACACAATTTCAACCAAAAAACATGAAATACTGCAGAAATAACTTTTTTTTAAACGAATAACTCAAAAGAGAAGGAAAATCTTCAAATCGTATTCTCTCAAAAGCTCAGCTCTAATATAGCCTGTAACATATTCCCCTAGCTCAGCATCCTGTTAATTAGTTTGTAGCTCAGTACCTGTAATTATCCAGTGCTACTTCCCTTTCTCCCCTAACCGAGATTTCCCGGGGCAAAGGCATGAGCACTGCACAGTAGAGCTCTTCCTGACTTTCTACATTTGCATATTCAGGTCCTACGTGCCCCCTTTATTATTTCTAGGACAACACTGTACACAGTCCCTCTCCCTCAAGTTACAGAAAAAATGTAAAAAAAAAATATTAGGTAACAGAATTTTGGGGGCCATGGACTCCTTGCCCCCAATTTCGGCACCTACTTATTTAGAGACATGAGGATGTGTGCTTGATATGTGTGGTTAACGTTAATGTAACAGTTATGAGCTAAAGTCTGTTGTGCCTCGTTTTGTAATACCCAGCATTTCTGTTCCCAATACCTTACTTCTACGATGCGGCAATCCCCACACTGCTATACACGGTACAATGTTTGCTTTTTTTGGGCAGCGTAGGAGATTCAAATGCATTATGCAGGAGCGGCAGGGAGAAGTGACATCACCGATTTGAATATGGTGACCGCGATCTGTAGAAAAGAGCGCTTACTTTAAAGAACCATATCAGGATAAAGAATGTCCATGTGGATAATAGTGGTACAGGAGGCACAAAGGTGGCCATACTATTGAAGGTATTATCTTTTAACACCTTTCCTTCTCCTTTAAAGAGAGTTTTATGAAAGATCAGTTGTATAAAACTAATCAAATTAGCTTTTTCTGAAGAAGTAGCTGGTCAACTGGATCTGGCCATGATGATAGATTTATATTTCATTAAAACCTTTGATATTGTTTCCTATAGCAGATCGGTGGATATAATTAGAGCTCAGGGACTTAGGGAAATAGTCTTTGCCTAAGTACAAAACTGGCTAAATGCCAGCATTATAAATGGAACATATTCTGCTTGAGCTACAATTACAAGCAGAGATCAGTTCTGGGTCCCATACTTCAGTCTCTTTATTAATAATAAATTCTAGAGATTAACCCATGTGTAATGTTACTAAATAAGAGCTGAGTTGCCGATATAGATGCCATAGACCCTGGGCAGGGCTCGGTGACCACAAAAATCTTTTCCACATCCTGCTACCACCAATATACTTCAGAACCAGAATGAGCATTATAAATGGCCTCATCATGTTGCTGTATTTCTTAACATGACATCTAATTATTGAGAAGCTGGACATTTTTTCATTGCAAACATCTTTGCACACTGATTGGAAAAAGCAGAGGAGAATGAATACATGGTAGATGCATGCCTACTAATAAGTATATAGCGCCAGCAGTGGCTGAAAAATATCTGAAGTGGAAAATGCTATGCAGCCACCTACCACTGTGCCCACTCTAAAAATTGCACCATCTTTCTAATAAATTCAGAAAAAATAGAGAGGATTTTATTTGAAGTGTACCAAGGGTTTGAGGATATCATGGACTGTGCCAGTGAATTAAAGGCATTTTAATTTGTAAGAACTGAATAACCTAGTTTTAAACAAAATACAATAAGAAATTATTAGATAAGGAAGTTATCTGTGTATCTGAGTAAGAAATGCTTTTGCTTATTTGAAGTATACAGCTCCTGAGTCAGCTTTGTGACTTTGTTGTTTGGGGTGGTTTTAGGTGTAAAATATGCCCAGATCTTATGAACATACTGGGTTCCTGGCTTCAGTTCTGACCAGAACACTCTCAGTATGTACACTGTAAAGAGTGTATGCTATCCCTGTAATTGATGGGTCGCGTCTGGGATGCTCTAGATTCCTTCAACAGTCCTATAAACATACCAAAACATTAGCTAACTTATGATATACTTGACTTTAGTGTTTGTGTGGATGTGGGAGGTAAATTACTGTATATTATGAAATGATGTAATCACTCAAATTAAAGTGTTGCATAATATGTAGGTTTCTTACATTTAAACAATAATAATAAATACATTAGGAGGTCTTTGGAGGATCCTGGATCATGGATGTGCATCCTTCTCCAACTGTATAAAGCAAGCAACAGTATAAAAAAACTACTTGAATAGACACTTTTGTATGCTATGTTGGGGTACTGATATATTGGATTTTCTTATATTATTTGATTTGTTTCTGGTTCCCTATTCATTATAGATGAGCCTTCTATTAAAAGCAACTCAATTTTGGCAAAGGCTTACTGTAGAAAAGAGGTATTGACAGATGATATTTTAATAGACATCTCACACAACATATTTTGCACTGCATTAAATTATGTTGTTCTGCACTACATCAAGATAACTTTTGCCAGGACTTAGCGTACCTGCTATTCCATCACTTATCATCAAATATAATTGCAATACAGATTAAGTGCTCAGTGACAAGGAGACAAAAGGCTGGAGGACCCTGCCGTAGGGATTACAGTCTAAATCGGAGGGTAACATACAGACACAATTTAAAGGGGTATTAAAGTGCTCTAGGATGAGCCCAAAGTATTGGTTTCTGTAAGTGGACATGCAAATGATATAGAGCATGGTCCCCAACCATTTTTAACCATGAGACACATTGAAATGTTAAAGAAGTTGGAGAGCAACAGAGGCATGAAAAAAGTTCCTGGGGATGCCAAATATGGGCTGTAATTGGCTATTGGTAGTCTCTATGTGGACTGTTTGGTCATATACCTGGTTTTAATGCAACATCCAGTGGGTTGGTGAGCAACATGTTGCTTGAAAGCTGTCACCTATGGGGTTAGATTCATCAAAGAGTGAAGTTCCGCCACTAGAGGGAAATTCCGCAGCTCTTAATTAATTTCTATGGGATTTTGCAAGGCGTATTCATCAATGGGTGAAGTGAAAGCTCACCCTTTGATGAATATGCCTTTAAAAATCCCATACAAATGAATGGAGAGTGGTGGAAATTCACTCTAGTGGTGGAACTTCACTCTTAACTTCACTCTTTGATGAATCTACCCCATGGTGTCTCAAAACCCAGAGCAGATGCCAAAATTCTGGTCACAGCTCACGCTTCCACCTACAACAGTACCCTTTTGCTTCAGAAGGAGCCCTCCACTACTCAATGCCACCAGGCGAGAGTTCTGGGTGAACAAGGAAAACATAATGTCTAACAGGGGGAAGAGCAATGCATAGTGATAGAACAGGCCAAGGTCAAAACCCAGTGCAGTAAGGAATAAGGAACCAGAAGTGTAGTAAAGGACACAGGAGAGGGTCAAATCAATCAGTAAATGCAATACAAAGTCAGGATCTGGTAGAATAGTCAATAATAGGCTTAAGTCAGTACATTCAATGAATCAACAGACATCAGGGACAGGTAAGGTCAATAACAGGAAACTAGGCAATAAGTGCATCCAGGACTATCTCACAATAGACCTACATTGGGTGATGTGAATAGAAATGAGGTGCCTTTAAATATTCAAAATATACATCAATGTGTTGCCAAATGGGGCCCCAAATTAAAAGACGTTTAGACGGCAGCATCTAACTGGTATATACCAACCATGTGCAGTAGAGGATACAGTGGGCGCCCCTGCAGGTGAGGCAGCTGGCATCCCTGCTGCCTCCCAGGTATCGTCACTAAAGCTTTTGGTTGGGGATCACTTATACACTTATACCTACAGCTTTAGTGGTCAAAATTAGTATCTTAATTCTTAGGGGAGTATTGAAGACAAGGTTTGGTGTAACTGCCCTGTGCATGTTTTCATGATGAACTAATACTAATGTTACATAGTTAAATTGGGTTGAAAAAAGACAAAGTCCATCAAGTTCAACCCC
>CM044445.1:104398566-104425873 GCA_024363595.1 Xenopus borealis
CGAGCCTAGACCAGGGTGCTTGGTACTTGTTCTGGTATTTGGGTGCCGACCGTGACACATTCTCTCTCACAGTCTGTCCAACTTTCTCCTAACCTCTCTTAAAAAGCACTTATTTAGAGAAGCCTGCCCTCACTCTTAACTACCAAATGCAATACCACATCCCTAACCCACTTAACTCTGATCTTGCCCACTCCCACACCTTGTGTATCATTCCCTTCCTTTTAGATTGTAAGCTCTTTCTGCACAAGGCCTTCCTCACCTTTTGTTCCGGTATTGATTGTGACGTATGTAATTCCATATGTATGTAATTCATGTGAATTAGTTGTATAATCACATTTACTTTACAGTGCTACAAAATATGTTGGTGCTATAGAAATACAATAATAATAATAATAATAAAAAATAATACTATTTTAGCCACTGGTATCCAACCTGCAGCCAAAGAGTGTAGGTTTTAGAAGTTGTAATTTAGATAACGCTAAGAATGATACCAGAATGATATCTGCCCGAAAACTGGGCAGGTTTGGAAATCCTAGGTCAACAAATACATTGCTCATTGATATGGTCTTTGTCCCATCACAGTGATCCAATTTTTTGGCCCTGATTGTTTGGCCAAATCAACAATACTGCTTCACTTTTCAATATACTTTTTGTATGAAGTAGAAAGTGATATTCTCAGACAAATTGCATCTGGTTTAATTTTTTTATTATTTGTGATGTAAATTATGCTTTTTATTCAGTAGCTCTCCAGTTTGCAATTTCAGCAATCTGGTTGCTAGGTTTTTAATTACCCTAGGAATAATGCAATGATTTTAATAAGATACTGGAGTATGAATAGGAGAGGGCCTGAACAGAAAGGTTAATAATGAGAAGTAGAAATATAAGAGCATTTGTTTTTAGATGACCCTCATTTGGAAGCTGGAACGAGTCAAAAGAAGAAGGGAAATAATTTCAAAGCTATAAAAAATAAATAATGAAGACTGTTGTGTTTTGATAGCCGAGGATGAGTAGGTATAACTTTGCTTTATTAGCAGGCTCATACAGCCATCACACAACAGTAACATCAAGCACCTGCACCTTAAGCAGTATAGAAAGTACAGCATATGCGCAGTATAACTCATGTGCACAGTGACATCTATAGGCCATTTTTATAAACACCACAAAGATCAACAGAAAATGTGCTTAGAATTAGCCAACATACTAAAAGTTAACAGAAAGGTGAACCACCCCTTTAAACAATAAGACACTTTGTTTATATTTGTGAGGTTTTAGATTTCTTTTCTATTATGGATACACTCCCAGTTTGAGAAAACTCAACTGCTTGTTTATAAAAAAATTGCCAGAACTTTCTTTAAAGAGCCTTAAAACCGAAAGTCTAAATAAATTTGTCCTAGGCACTTTGAATAGTACACAAAGGGGCACATTTACTAAGGGTCGAAATAAATTAAAAAAAAAAAACCAAAACATAATTTTGGGCTACTTTGACTATCGAATAGCCCAAAATTCGATTTGAATTGAAAAAAAAAATAGAAAATTCGAATCTCGAAGTACTGTCTCTTTTAAATCCTTTGAATTCGACACTTTAAAGCCACCTTAAAGCTGCTGAATTGCCATTTTAGCCTATGGGGGACCTCCTAGAGCCTGTCTTGAATTTTTTTCTAAGATCTAGGAATTCAAAGGATTTTTCTGAAAATCGTTAGAATCGAAGGATGCATTTGAACGATTCAAACAAAGCATTCGAACAATGCATTGAGCGATTCTAACAATTTCAATTCGTTTGAAAATGGACCTGTTAGGTCCATTTTCGATCAAAGGTCCAGAGAATGGGTTAATTTGCTAAAGGAAAACAACTTGTTTTTAATCCCTCAACCACCCCCCTCCACCACTAGTTTCTAAAGAATTTAAGACAATTAGTCTGAATTCTCTTGCTTCAAGAATTTGGAAGCAATGCTCTTTGGCATGCTTTACTTTCTATGACCACTGAAAATAACAAGAGATGCCTGTCACTATGCCAAGTGCTTAATGAGGCACTGCTAGGGACAGTTATTTATGAATTACAGCAATTTGCATATGAAATATGCTGTTTAGTCTGTCTCTCAGAAGGAGTAAAGGCAGATAATTATCATACATATATTACAATTTTAAACTTTCCTTGGATGCAATAAAGACCTGAAGTCAGTGCTTTCCTTCTTTTAAAAAGAAACCAATGCAGTAGAGAGACTTATAGCATATATATATATATAGCATCTATGTAAATATAATACATAAATAACATATGTTGTTTTGTTATGTGTTCAGATACTGTATGACTAAATGCAACAGAACTTCTCAGACAAAAGTCCTCTAATCGAGGAGGAAGTCAGCAGGTATGGCTGAAAGGCCCTGCATAACTCACCACCCTGCCTCGTGTGTTTTTTAAAGCTACCACAAATTTTATCTGGATATAGACTGAAATAAAACTGTTCAGGGACTGACCTCTCTGATTATACCATTGCATAATATCAAAGACCAACTTGCAGCATATTGTGCCAAAGGACAAATCATGTACCTAGGGGTTTTCACAAAGTGTTGTGCTTTAATCACAGCAATTAGAGCAATTGTGCTTCCCATTTGACCAATTAGATTGCATTTCTCCATTGTACAGGAGAACTACTCAGTAGGCACTGTGGCAAAGGAAACACCATTCTCCTAGGGGTCTTGAGCTTAATTAACAATTACAAGCTTCCCATCTGATCAGATCGTATTGTGCAATATCAGAAAAATACACACATTTGTGCAAATTGACCCTTTTTTAGCATCTTCTACATTTTGGGTCAAGTTTATGTTAATGACAGTTCATTTTCAAATAATGCAGATTCTCCATTCCCTTGAAATATATAATCACACTAAATACTATTTATCTTCTTACCTTTCTAATCAACCCTGTCACTTGCTAACAAATGATCTTCTTCAGTTCACAGGGTTGGACACCCCCAGCCCTCCTGCCCCAGTGGGGAAGATACATTAGACACCTAAAGCCCCTTCCTCACCCCAGCTGGCCCCTCACACCTACCTTTTTTCCTGCCTGTGGCCACAACTTGGAGGTCAAGGGGTAGTGCCAATAGCGGGTCTGGGCCGGTGGCCCACCAGGTTATTTTCCAGTGTCCCTCGGGCCCAGTCTAACCCTGTCAGTTCAACTTAGCCTGAGATTATTGGGTGTACTTGAAGGAACTTGCTTTTCTGTTGTTCTTCCTTTGTGCTCTCTTTGTGGGAAGACCACATACATGTATTTGGTTTTGCTGTATGCAGATAATATCCAGAGATTTAGACACACCTTTGCTTACCACTTATACTGAGACAAAGATCTATTTGGCTCCTAAATACCTCCACCTGTACCAATACCATCTAAAACTGAACCTAACAAAAAAGGAACTAATAATCTTTCCACCAAAATGATTTTCACCTAACAATCTTTCCCCTAAAATTTAGCCTTAATACTCCTTTAGCATTACTATTGATGGTATGCTTATTAACCCTGTTGAGGGTTACTGTCCAGGGGTTTAATCTTTGGTTCCTTCTTTAATCACAATAAAATGTGAAAATGCCAAACCTCTGATTTTGTCCTTCACAGTATTGCCAAGACCTATTCTTTTCTCTTTCAAGAAACTGCTAAAACACAAAACCTTACCCTTATTTTATATTACACCAACATGTTGAGCAACACTGATATATCATCCCTCTCACCTTAGGGAGAACTTGCTGCAACTGTGTTAAAAATACATTAGAACTTTCTCTTAAATAAAGTATAACTTACAATATCATTCTGCTAACCTTCAAGTCCATCACTCCTCCTTAGATCACTACATCTTTTCACTTGTCTTTCTGTATACAGTGTATATCTCTAGTTGTTCCCTCAGAGCCACAATCTTTTCACATCACCCAAAACCACTGACATCTCCATGTTAAACCTGTCTCTATTGCTGTTCTTTTACTTCTGAAATTCTATTCCTGAACTTCTCCATAGGGGACTCTTCTCTTGGTACAGCAGTAAAATACATAATTTAATCCTTGTAAATAGATGGAAACAGACCATGAGAAACGCAGTGCTTTTCTGCAAATTAATCCTTTTATTTGACACTATTTCTCCTAGTCTGTTTCCATCTATTTACTGTTGTGAACCCTTATTTCGAGTGCCTTGGATGGGGTAAGGGAACAGACTTCTAGGACTGGAAGGAATACTTGGGGCTCAACACAATCTGGTTGGAAAAATAAGTGATACATAATTTAATCCTTTCTGTGCTATATATTTATTGCAAAATGTCTAGAATAGTCCGCTCAATTAGCATTATATAAATATATATATATACATATAAACAGTTTCCATCATTTTTCTGCCCAACAAAATGCAGCTGAACAATGTGCACCTAAACATGATAGAGAGCATAGTGAGCAAACACTCTGTTGTGACTGGTGCATTTGGAATGTGGGCTACTGCTTAGCATATTGTATATGTATGTTGTTAAACTGTACAAGGCATGAAGAGTATAAAATATGTCCTCTGTAATCATACAAATGGAACGTTATTCCATTGTTTACCCTAGCTATACCAAGGATATACAACGTGTGACAATTTAACTGTGCTGAACTTCAGAATCCCTCCATATCTGGCCTGCAGTTTTCAGTTTGTTTTTTTTGATAACCCCTCAATTTAGTTTTGACCCTCTCCAAAGCAGAGACAATTGTGACAAAAACAGGTATCAAAATAACATGAAAAATAAAATGTAATTAATATAAAGTTTTTTTTTAAATGGAAAACATTAACTAATGAAGCATATAAACTAAATTCTACAGAATATCAACAATCGGGAGTTTTGAAAAATAAATATTCAACTCAAAAAATTAGCTTGAAATGGAAAACATTAACTGATGAAGTATATAAACAGAACACTCCAAAATATCAACAATCAGGAGTTTTAAGCTCTTTCTGCTTTACAAGTGTTCCCATCTTTAAGTAATAAAATATGGAGCCAAGCCTTTCTGTGCAGCCTATAATGTATTTTTCTACCATTCTAAAGTATATCATTCCCTACCCATGGGATAAAGGAGAAATCATTTACTTCTTAAATGTCAGGGAAATTCTATCACATTGTTGTTATGCAAGCCAGTTTAGAACACTGAATGCAAAGTCAAATAAAAAACACCATATGGGGCATCTGGCATCACTGCAGACCTTGACCAATGGTCAAATTGTTACAAGGTTCTTGCTGTCACTGGAAACAGATGTTCGTTATTTACCTCAGTGGAAGCACAAGCAGGGATCTTTTTCACAAGTGGGCATTAATCAGAACTTGATATCTGCTCTCAGGTAATATAGATGTTGCAATCATATTGTTCAATGGCAAAATGGAACTGACAAATTAAATATTGCAAGGCTAAACTCATGGAATTCTCTTATGTTACTTTGTAGTTAAGAGTGGATTCAATGAATGCGGCAGCAGGGCTTTGAGTTGTTTTTGTTCCACTGCCAGGAGCAGGAGTTTCAATCAAAAATGGAAAAAAAAGCAATTCATGTTTGAGTGCTATTGAAAGGGGCCTAAGATGGCTATAGCTAAGATTCTATGGCTGGTTATGCAGAAAATGATACAAAAATTTACTATCGTCAAAGAGAAAATTGAATATGTTTTTATGTTGAGAAACAGCTTTCTCAATATGAAGTAAAACTGTCTTAATCTCAGAAATCATTCTCTTTCCATGCAGAATTTGTATTGAAAGCTATTAATGGACAATTAGTTGTAATGAATCATGTGCTTTAAAGGAATTGTTCAGTATAAAAATAAAAACTGGGTAAATAGATAGGCTAAAAAAATAAAAACATGTTTTCAATATAGTTAGTTAGGCAAAAATGTAATGTATAAAGGCTGGAGTGACTATAAGTCTAACATAACAGAACACTCCCTCTTGCTTTTTCGTTCTCTTATGTTTACACTGACTGGTTACCCTGGTTACCAGGCAGTAACCAATCAGTGAATTGAGGGAGGGCCACATTGGTCATAACTGTTGTTTTTGAATCTGAGCTGAATGCTGAGGATCAATTGCAAACTCACTGAACAGTTGTGTCCCATGTGGCCCCCCTTCAAGTCACAGACTAACTCAAATCTAGAGAGCTGAAAAGCAGGATGTTGTGTTGTATACTGTTATATTAGACATTCAGTCACTCCAGCCTTTATACATTACATTTTTGGCTAACTAACTATGTTAGAAACATTTTTTTATTTTGCACAGCCTATCTATTTACCCAGTTTTTATTTTGACCCTGAACTGTTCCTTTAAATAATAATGTGTTAGAGCTAAACAACTTGTAACTCTGATACAAGTTGTTGAGGCTGTTTTTAATGATTATATTAAGACGTGTTCCTACATGCCATGAAGATTTGATCACATAATAATTCCCCTTAATTCCTATTAATATTGGGCTAAGTAGTATAGATGGCTTATTATTTTACTTGAAAAAGCTATTATCATTTTGTATTCCACCCCTAATAATTCCTAATTAATTTCCTTTCTTTCCCCTAAGACAAATCAGGATAAATTACTCTTTATGTGAAAAGCCCATAAATTTTTACAGCACTGATGCTTGGAGATGGTCAATGTAGTAATAAGAATGAAAGAGATTTTGATAAGGAAGACGGGGCAGGTACTAAAGGTGGCCATTTACAGGCAGATAAAGATGCCGATATCGGTCGTTTAGACCAATTTGAAAGCTTATCTGCCCGTGTATGGGGCTTCCGAGGGATCTTCCCGATCGATATCTCGACACGATATTCATCAGGAAGGTTTGATTTTCTACCTGCCGATACATCGGAGCCCACTGCCCTGGTCGCAATCTGATCTTTAGGCCATAAGGCCTTATGTTTGGATAACCCCCAATATAGCCCTGCAGTTAGTGGCATATTGGGGAAAGATCCGCTTGTTTGGCTATGTCGGCAAATGAGCGGATCTTTGTGTCTATGGCCAGCTTAAGGGTAGGCATACGCCTAGTGCACAAAGGTGAAGGGAGCCCTGGGCCCATACCTCTTTCATCTGCTTACCCCTAGTCTGGACCCTCTTTCCAACACTGAAAATCGTATCCTCTCTAGTGCCCCCCGCACCATGTGACATCACAATGAGAAACAGTGCATACACCTTGGGGTGACGTGGCTGGTTGCTTTGCCTAGGGTGTCTGCCTTGCTTGGCCTGGATCTGGAGGCAGAGTAAACCAAAACAATGAACTTTTAGGGCAATGACACATGGGGTGATTCGTTGTTAAGATTTTTAAAACCTCAATTACGGTGACATATGTAAAATACATCATATTATTCCAGAGCCAATGTAGCTCCAAGTCGCCACTGGACCTTTTTTTTTGTGTGTGTAGCCACAAAATCTATAACAATAGGAATATAGTGGTTGGACGTTGTCGGGGGAGGACTACACCTACCTTTGTCAAAGTTAAATAGTTAAATCTGGTGGAAAAAAGACAAGGTGCATCAAGTTCAACCCCTCAAAATGAGAACCCACACACTCGTCTGTACCTTATATATATTATACCTAGTATATATACCCATATATATACTAACTATAGAGTTTAATATCAAAATAGCCTTTGATATTATGTCTGTCCAAGAAATCATCCAAGCATCCAAAGGCATTATTGAATCAGCCATCACATCATCCAGCAGTGCATTCCACAATCTTACTGTCTTCATTGTGAAGAGCCACTTACGTTGCTTCAAATTACAGTTCTTTTCTTCTAGTCTGAAGGGGTGTCCTCTTGTGCAGTGATCCTCTATGGGTAAAAAGGTCACCAGCTATTTGTCTATAATATCCTCTAATGTACTTGTAAAGGGTAATCATGTCCCCTCGCAAGCTCCTTTTTTTTCCAGAGAAAACAACCCCAACCTTCACAGTTGACCCTCATAATCAGGGCCATATTTATATTAAAGTACCCTAGGGTGCCTATATCACCCAGCCTCTTCCATGGATTTCCATTAGAAATCCGGTGAAATAGCTATACGGGGTGACGGGTAGGGTCTATCTGGTTTGTAGACGTGACACGTTGCGTGATGACACTTCTGCAAGTCCATGTGTGTGACATCACGTGCATAACATTCTGACATCACACACACTTCGTAGGGGGTATATTTAGGTCCGATGCCTAGGGCAACATCAGACCTAAATACAATCCTGCTCATAATTTAAGTCCCTCTAACCAGTTTAGATGTATGTCTCTGCACTCTCTCCAGAGGCAAAGGGACAGCTTAGGGTTGAATTTTACTGGTCTTGCATTGACAAGGAACAGTGCTATCATTCCCACTTATATGGGAAAATAAATATAAGGTCTCCTGTGCAAAAGATCTGGGGGGTTCTTTATCAAGGGTCAAGTTTGTGAGTTTTTTTACTTCACATAAATGCAAATGTTTGCTTATTTATGAAAAAACACAGATGTAAAAAGATCTAATGAATCAAATTTATTGTATTATTGCCAATAAAACTGGAATGGCTTGAATTGATTACGTATTTTGAGGGCAACCCCCCCCCTCCCTTGACTTTTAAATGACTTTGACAGGTTTTACCTGGAGTATTTTTTGGATTCAAGCTTTTTACAGCATCTAGAAAATTGTTTAATCCCTGAAACTACCCTTGAAAACTTGAATTTCAGGGAAAAACCACAACTCAACCGTTGTTACATAACCCCCCCTAGTGTCAGTATGCTTTTCTGATCTGCAAAATAATAAAATTACAAATTAGAAGCTAAATGAATTCCCTTTTTTCCTAAGAATACAAATCTTATGGAAATGAATTGTAACTAAAATAATGTGTGAATAATTCACAACAAAGAAATAGTAATACAAAGATGATTAATTCCACTCAAAACAGCAGTATCTTCCCAGCTCAAAATATTTCCTTTGAATTATTCAGCTCAATTAGGTGACTTTTTTCACTCTTTAGAAAATAACCAAAGAAATATAGACTAAGGCTGAATAAATCCAGTGGAGCCTTGAGTGGTCTAGAATGATAAATGTATCAAATATTTTCACACCATTCAAAGCCACAAAATGACTCCATGCATACATACACCCTTTCCCAAGGCAGCAACAGGTTGGTTGATTTTCTGGTTCTTTAAACATCATTATCATGCTTGTCAAGGAAGAAACTGGAAAATGAAATTAAACTGCCTGTTTATACATAGTTTTAAGACATTTTATTTCCCAGAGGCGTAACATGGAAATGAAAACTGCATGCGCTGTTTCAGCCCTGTCACATCCAATAGAAAGTAAACCTTACTGCCCCTAACCCCCTCACAGATTGCTACATCATTAACATTAGAAAAAGATTGCTGTCATTAAATCAGCCTAAAAATATTAATTTATGACTGCTTTCTGTCAAACTGCTTCACGTTTTATTGCTTAAGAACTGAACTTGTATTTAAGCAGTGCAGTATTTTGGTTAGCAAAAGATGCCATTGCAATTCCATTGTAATGCCAACCACATTTATTGACCTCTCACACCCCCTCCATACAAACACACACACTCAAACTAACCTTTACACCCCTGTCAAATGGGTCATCGCTTCATGAATTCTCGTAACCACAGAGTTTATTCAGTGCAATGCCAGTGTTTGGAAATTAAAGCCTCCAATCAGGGATTTGCCATTCCAATTATCTTATGTTTTTACATCAATTAGACAGCTTGGTCAATGGATTTCAATTCAAGGGAGTGTCTACATATCCTTGACAAAGTGTTGTTAGGTTATGTCAATGTTAGAAACCTGTTATTAGAGTTGCAATATTGGTGAGAATTTCCTTTATGTTTCACTCTGTAAAGACCTAAATCTATTCTTCATCATGCCTATACGTAATTATTACCATTACCATACCATTATTTTTAGTGGCATTATTTAAAGCTATGCAACATATACCTTTTATAAACATTATACGCAACAAGTTGGCGCTATAGAAATACATGTTAATAATAATTATCAATGAGAGTAGCAGCTTTACAAAAAGAAGTGAAGACACATTTACAGCAATAAGAAAATAATCGCACCAAACACATCCACAGCTGCCAGTGACCCCTGAGACACTGCTGCATATATTTCATGCTGAAGTTAT
The DNA here is from genome assembly GCA_024363595.1 of Xenopus borealis. Classification (NCBI taxonomy): domain Eukaryota; kingdom Metazoa; phylum Chordata; class Amphibia; order Anura; family Pipidae; genus Xenopus; species Xenopus borealis. The sequence goes on from CM044445.1 coordinate 104,408,694, forward strand.
ATGCTCATGTTATATATATTATATTGCATTGTTCATGCCAATCCACTTATTTTATATTCTGTTCTTTATTACAGTTTAACATCTACAGACTTCAGCTCTCTCTTTATCTCTATTGGATTGTGGGAAGGTTTAGCTGCATGTCAAACTACACACTGCCCCATGGAAATATGTAGGGAGGACAGAACATAAAGTATATATTAAATGCTATTCTGCTGCTGAAAATATTGTGTTGCTCTAAAGATAATTTATTTGTCTTTATTTATTTTTGGCATTTTGTCCAGGTACTTTGGTTTTCTCCACAAACATAGGCAGGTTAATTGATTCCAGATAAAATTGGCCACAAATTGTATGAATGTGGACTAAAAAGCCCACCAATTTGTCCATGTATTCCCTCTCTTCACTACAACTACATGATAATTTACCCTTTGCCCAACAAGTACAACTTTGAATTTGGATTCAGAGTTGTTGTTGTCATGAAAAGAAAGCGCCCCCAGTGTCAGGTCACCCAGTATCACAACTGAATCTCAACAATGGATACAGTGGCAATGCAAATTTTCCTGTGTGAATCAAATATCTCACAAATATGCAACACATTTTGGGACTGACTATTCACATACACAGTACTCAATAAAAAAATAAAACTCAATATTCATCATTCTGCAATCCCAATTCGTCATACAGATTTATTTTATTGCAGTCAAGATGGATTTAATTGATAAATCTTGGGTGAATTTTTAGGTTTTTAGAGGATCTGTATTTTTACATTTGAAATGACAAAAGATAAGCTAGGCTTTACTTTGTCTCTAAATAATATCCATTTGCAGCCTTAAAGAATATTTAATTTTTAGATGGGGTCAGTGACCCCCATTTGAAATCTAAAAGAGTCAGAAGAAAAAGGCATATCATTCAGAAATTACAGAAATAAAAAATGAAGACCAATTGAAAAGTTGCTTGGAATTGTCCATTCTATAACATACTAAAATTAAACTGTTAGGTGAAGCACCCCTTTTAAATCCTACTTTTCACAAGAACTGATACCCATCTGAGTGCTATGCTACAACAATGCACACAATAGTATGGAGGATACAAAAACCAAATAAACAAATCATAGAAAAGGTAGAACATACATAGATAAACCTTGAACAGTTGCACAGTAGCACAGAGGTTAAAATTGTATGTGCTGCTGTTCTCAGGCCTTCAGTTTAGTAACCTATATAAATTAGTTTGTGTGATTGTGTGGCATTCCACAATCTAACAATATAGGTAGTAAACCTAAGATAAGAAGCTGTTTATTCTGGGCTATAAGAATTATAAGAAAGAAAATGCTTCTTTGAGTAACTATTATATTCAGATATGGTGTGTCTTATCAGGAAAGCTGTTATCCAATGCCTCAAATTGGCCAATTTCCAATAGGGTCCATTTTTAGCAAACAGTGTAATTCTATTTTTTTTTTTCTAATAAAATAGTACCTGGTACTTGATGCTAGCCAGGCTGCATAAATCCAAATTGTTGGCAAAACAATCCTATTGGGTTTATTGAATGGTTCAATATTATTTAGCGCAGTTCAGGTACAGTCCAAATTATTGAAACATCTTTTATCTGGAAAAACCCAGGTCCCAAGCCCTGAAGCTCCTATAGCTGTATTAGAGCTAGATGCAGTTCAGTTGTGCATTATATGTGTGAAGAATTTACCCGGTGGTCTAGTGGTGGCTCGGCGGGGACGCCCGCTGCGCCGTCCTGCCTCCTCGCTGGCTTCTTTAGTGTGCGCGCGGCAATGCCGCCAAATTCGAATATTTAAAGGGACTTTTCACAATTTTGCATTGCCCGTGATAGGTTTATTCCTGGTGCCTTTAACCTTGCTATTTTGCTTCTGTTTGTTCCTGAATACCTGTTTTTGACCCTGCCTGGCTTTGACTACTCTCTTATCTGAATCCTGACCCGTGCCTGTTATTAACTACTGATTCTGCCTCATCCTTCTGTTTGATTACCCGGTTTTGACCCTTGCCTGCCTGATGATCCTAGTTATCTGCCTGCCTCAACCCAGCCTGCCTGACTACGCTGTTGCCTCATCCTGCTGTACCGTGACCTTCGGCCTAACGAACTATATACTGTCGTGCCCCTTTGTTTGCCAGAACTCCTTGCCCTGTTCCTCTCGATAAGTCCAGGTGGCATCTGAGTAGCTGAGGGCTCCTCCCGAAGCCAAAGGCGGTCACACTACTGGTGAAGCCGAGCTGAGACCAGGGAACTTGGCATCTGCTCTGGTTTAGGGTGCCGACCATGACAATATGGCACTCATTTTACCCATGGACTCCATAGATAATTTTATGACATTTTAATATAGTTTGGTCCTCCACAAAGAAGCTGGGCTACTAAACTGACAAAAAAGCATACAAACCTTAAATTATATTTATAACCAAAATAAACACCCTTTCCTATTGAATTATTTTTATTAACTACTTACAAATTAAACAAGGAAACAAAAACAAGAATGGAAAAATTGACAGCGTACACAACATACTTACACACAATATAAAATACAAATTGGGTATCTATCTATCTATTTATTTATTTGTAAGATGACGCCACTTTACCCATAGATGAAAACAATATGTATTGGAAAAAAAAATTAAACTCTATATATATATATATATATATATATATATATATATGTGTGTGTGTGTGTATATATTTTAATAAACCTCAGTATTGCTGAAGCATAGGAGGCAGACTAAATTCAAAGAAATTAATTCAAAACCAAACCTGAAAGCATTTCCAGCATTCATGAAAATATAAGGGGTGGGTGGAAATTCCAGTATTGAACTGGCGTTTCAAACAGCAACATTGTCTGGAGAGAACAGATGGCCATAGAGAATGTGTCTCTTACAGCACAGAAGAAAGACACAATAATGACAGATCTTGCTGTTTCCCAGTGAAGCATGAACGCTGACATTGGGAGTTACAGGAAACAAGGAACACTGTTCCCAGCAACTTGCTATGGGACAACTGTTTGAGGAGATTTCTAAAAAGCCAACACACACAAGGATAGATTTGAAAAGATGGGGAGGAGACAGATATGTTAGTGAGGCCAGGCAATTGCCAGCAAAAAAAAAGAGGAAAAAAAAATGTCAGAATGAAAGAAAAGGCAGAGCAGCTGCTTTTTCTGTCAAACAAAAACACATTTCCAATCTCTCTCTCAGTCATTCTGCGCACAATAGGGTGCATGAATTTCTACATTGCAGCCCAGGGGTTACAGAAAGGATAGTGCACATTTAACTGTGAACAGTTCCCAGCAGCATCCCATTGAATACCCAAACTGAGATTTTAAAGTGTTCTGAATTGAGCATTATTAATAGCCGGACACATTGTAAGTGTTTTATTGAGTGCCCTGAAAGATGTTTTCAGTCAATACAAATGATGGGTTTTCCAAGAATGCTAGGAAGTATCAGCAAATTAACGGTATCATTCATTTTTGGTCGTTACTTTGAGGGTCCTTCTTATATCGTTAATTAGAGGAGCTATTCACATACTCTTTAGGAGGATTTGGGTTTGAATGCTATCAGTGGTGGGCAGCAGCGGATTTACAAAGGCATGAAGATAATTGCTCATAGTGCTTACAAGTGGTGTAAAGGGAAATAGTCCTCCATTACCATTGTGGTTACGCATGCCTTTATCCACCTTTATCTTCCTCTATTTATGTCTTGTATGTGTGCTTCCCTATTACTGAGATAGCATTATAGATATAATTTAATTTTAAATTTCCTACATTCTTCAAAAATAAGCTTGGTGTGTAGCATTCCTTATTTATGAGTTTTAAAGTAATACACTAGCAAATAATTAGACTAGACCTCCACAAGCAACAAATACTTGGCTCTCAACTCCCTAAAATTGCATCTATTATCTCTGCCATGAAAGAAGACAGGACTGCTTTTTTGTGCTGGAAAGGAAATTTTAAATTATATGAGGTACAGGTACAAGGAAATGCACTTCACAACTCAAAACAAAAGTGACTGTGAACTTATTTACTAATGGGTTTCCCATAAGGCAGTGTATTTTCTAGAGTTTTAGCTTTCTGTCCTAGCACTAAGGTAAAGCAATGCTATCACAACACACTTCATTTTGCAGGTAAGCAGAGACAGGCCTAAGCTTTATGTATGGTCACTGACATGGTATCTACAGGGTTCCCATTAAAGTATTGTGCCATTTACTTTAGTTACAAGTAATAGGGGGAATCTCATTTTTCCCTTTTTCGTTATCCACATTTGGAGGACATTGGGATGGGACAATTGGACATCTCCTACCCTTAAAACAGAATACAGATTGGTTTTACCTGGATGTTCCAAAGTTTTTAATAGAGCACTAGTTGGAGGGGGCAAGCCAGACTTGTGGAAACCAATGACAATCCACAAGCTGATCTGAGCAAAAAAATGTGTTGGAGTCTATTTCAGGGTTCCCTATTGACACAGCAAAGACTGTTTGAAACAGTGTTTCTTTAGACAGATTGACCAACAAGCACAATGCCATCACAAGGATGGCTATCCCTTTATGCATACACATAACCTGTGCTGATACAGTACCAGCATTTTCCATAATGCATCATCAGTGCACAGGCCCCCACTTAAAGGAGAACCAAACCCCCTAATTTGTATCCCCCTTCCCCCCTACCCTAAATAGTCCTTCCTCCCTCTCCCCCCAGCCGACCTGATACCCTCGGCAAATGCCCCTAATGAAAATTTTGGACAGGACCTGCAAGGAGGGGTAAATAGAAAGTTAGAGACATTTGCCCAGGGTAACAGGTAGGCCGGGGGGAGGAGAGAGGTGGCCTATTTACGGTGGGGGGGATACAAATTAGGGGGTTTGGTTCTCCTTTAATGCCCTGGAATATGAACTGTATGGAAATTGTGTGGGTCTCGAATTACTTCATTTTGAGGAGGGGAAAGATGTGCATTGAACTTGTTATAAAAAAACTGCATGCAAGTTTATACAACACGCTACTCGTAATGTTCCAGTTCCTGGCGGTCCTAGCCCTATGTCCATATCTTCTAGGAGAAACATCACTTTTGCTGTTTTTAAAATTGCACGTTTAACCCAGCCCAAAACTTTGCTTCCATAACATCTAAAGATAAAAGATCAAAAAATACTTCAAATTTATCATCTGTGCTAGCAAATGAAGCTCTGAAGCATTTCATGACCCTTCAGTTTAAATAAATTAAAAATGCCATCAAAATCCCAAAACAGTATTTTACTATCCTTCATGCTACTGGATTGCTATTCCATAATCATCTAGAGCTGTGATTATGTTTTTGTTTTATTTCCCATGGGACAAGACCTGTTTATACCAGTCATGCATCACATGACTACATTGAAACCAAATATCAACACTTTCATCCATTTGAATCCACTATTAAAGTTGCAAGCCTTTTTGAGTTTAGATGACCCTTGACTACTCTGAATATAAAAAAAAGTAAATATTTGTGTAAAAAACAGACATTTTCAATCTATGTGATAAAATTGCATGCAAAGTAGTACATTTATCATGGCACTATGCACACTTTATTCTTTATACCCGCCTGTTGGGCAATGAATCCCGGACAGGGTAAGAACCATGCAGAGGTATGAACATGAGTAAAAAATAGTATCCCTTAAAATTTTTGCCAACCTCCCATTTAACTTTTAGATGTAAATAATTTGCAGTTAGTTGTTATTGAATATACTCTGATATTCTGAGGAGAGGGCCTCAATAGACTATCTCAATAAAAAAGTAGCAATAACAATACATTTGTAGTTTCAGTATTTGTTTTAAGATGGGGTCAGTGACCCCCATTTGAAGGTTGGAAAGAAGCTGAAGAAGCTAAAAAAAAAAATAATGACCTTCGGCACATGTGCAGTAGCTCCACACTGGCAGATTCCTCCTACTGTACATGCGCTCAAAAACGCTGGTCAGTACAGGATAAAGATCGAAAGAGACGATATGGCGCATGTGAACTCCGCTGGACAAGACCTGGAAGGAGGGGTAAGTAACAAGTTAGGGGCATTTGCTAGGGGGAGAGGTAGGCCCGGGGGGTGGAAGAGGGAGGGTGACCTACACAGGGGAGGGTATTTTTCCCCTTACAGGTTGAATTCTCCTTTATGGTAGGAATTTAAACTGAAACATGTTTGCTTGAGGTTAAATTACCCAAGAACACGGACACATGTTTTGAAGATGGAAGATAATAGGAAGATTAGCAAGAAAAAATAAGAGTAACAAAAAGAATTGAAGCCTCACAGTTTATCTGATTCCAACTGGAAGGAATTAGAATAAGAAGGCTAATATGATAACAATAAAAAACCATGCAAAATAATGGACCAATTTAATAGTCACTTAGAATGGGTCCATATATATTTTATTAAAGGACAAGGAAAGGCAAAAAAGTAAAATCAGCCATTGGTTCTGCAGAGTTGGAGAATACAAAAACTATAAAATCCACTTTAGATTACATGATGACACAGGACCCAGTGCAGTCTGTTATTCTATCAATCAGTCTTGCTGTATTGGCTTCTGGCAGATTTTATTCGACTTGTGCTGCTTTGATAATTTATGACGATTTATTTAGCCCAGACCACACTGAGCATGTGCACAGTCTTGGTCCTGCAAAGATGTTTAGCAAAGTTACAAGATGGTGACCCCCTTTAGCCAACTTTGAAAGCATAAATCATTTGTTTTATTAGGCTTGTGGTGCAGTAAGTTTGTGTTTATGTTTAGTATAAAAATACAGCATTTCTAGCATTATTCTATTTTAGACTTTCCTTGTCCTTCAACAGTCAAGGTAGATGTGAACCTTGCCTTTAAAAGCATTTGCAAAAACACCAATAGATGTATTCAAGCCAAATGACCTGTGGATGAACCTAATGTAATGATTCATCTTCATGCTTTTCGCAAAAAATCGGAGCCAGCACAAGATTTCCTCCATTTGCCTCAACCCTATGGTGCCTTATGAGTCTTCATACAGGGTACCCAGCCAGTAATTTACATGATACTGATAATGGACTGAAAATCAAGAGGGAAATAGTTAAAGTTAAAATGTTGCACAATAATAGAAGGGCAAACCTTCTGTTCTATTCTATCAGCTAAGATGTAACCTGACACGCTTACCTTATTTATAATTAGGCTCAGCATCCTGCTCTTGCACTGACCACAGTGGAAAAAAACAAGCTCACTTCAGATTCACTTGAACCGCACCAGCTCATTTCTGCTCCTGTGTGTGGTTCAGAACAAGAGGTGGGTGTGAAAATAGTGCATGATACTCAGCAGACAATGTTGCCGACATAGGAAATACCGCTCATACTATGCTTGCATAAAAATACCTGAAAAATAATCCCCTGTCAAGCAAGGGGAAGATGTTACAAAACAGAACCATATTTTTATGACAAAAATAAGCATTTCAGATAACGTTTGTTATGTTGGCTAAATGTTGCTAGGTTGCTACATTAATATTTGGAACAAAAACAGAAAGGCTATTGGTTGCACAGGCTTGTATTCAGTCAATACAAAAGGCCTATGTATGCTTATAGTACACAGCAATAGAACATTGTCTGTAATATTTATGAAACTGAATATGTAACATGCCGGATGTGTGCGTGCTTATGGCAATTGTAGTCAAGCGATCAGAGTATTATATTGGACCATCAAAGGACAATATAGCTATTATAGCTACTGTATATCTTTTTGTTTGGCCAGCAAGTGGATTGTGCAAAAAGGCCAGATATTTTACTGCAGGATCCGGTTATGGGCAAAGCAAGGCATACAAGGCAAAGTCCAAGATTGTTGTCAGTAGGCTTTAAGAAATACATCATCTCACCAAAGGCAGTGTCCTAATGCTGCCAAATATATATATAGAGCCACACACACTCATTTATACACAGTTACATAGTAAGTTAGGTTGAGAAAAGACACGTCCATCAAGTGCAACCTTTTCACTTTTTCAACCTGCTTAACTGCTTGTTGATCCAGAGGAACTCAAAAAACCCTATCTGAAGCTGTTTCAATTTCCCCCATTCCACAATCTCACTGTCCTCACTGTGAAGAACCACCAACGTTGCTTCAAATGAAAGTCCTTTTCTTCTAGTCTGAAGGGGTGGCCTCTGGTACGGTGATCCTCTTTATGGGTAAAAGGTCCCCTGCTATTTGTCTATAATGTACTCTAATGTACTTGTAAAGTATAATCATGTCCCCTCGCAAGCACCTTTTTTTCCAGAGAAAACAACCCCAGCCTTGACAATCTACCGTCATAATTTGTCTTCCATACCTCTAACCAGTTTAGTTGCACGTCTCTGTACTCCAGTTTATTTATATCCCTCTTAATGACTGGACTCCTAAACTGCACTGCATACTCCATGTGAGGCCTTACCAGGGACCTATAAAGTGGCATAATTATGTTTTCACTGGATCAACTTGTACTATGAGCTATCTTCCATAACCCTGTATTTCCTCACTTGCTAAAAAGCCATCCAACCCCTTGTTAAAGCTTCATAATGTATCAGCCAGTACAACTGATTCAAGGAGACAATGCCACATCTTCACAGCTATCACTGTAAAAAAAAAAAAACCTTCCGAAAATGTAAGCGGGACCTTTTTTCTTCTAATTGAAATGAGTGAACTTGTGTAAGCTGGAAAGACCTACTGGTAAATAAAGCATTAGAGAGATTATTATATGATCTCCTTATATATTTATACATAGTTATCATATCACCCCTTAAGCGCCTCTTTTCCAGCATGAACATCCCTAATCTGGTCAGTCTTTCCTCATAGCTAAGATTTTCCATACCTTTTACCAGCTTAGTTGCCTTTCTCTGTACCCTCTCTAATACAATAATGTCCTGTTTGAGTGATGGAGACCAAAACTGTTCACTATATTCTAGATGGGGCATTAACAGTGCTCTATAAAGTAGAAGAATAACCCTTTCATGCTGTGAATCAATGCCCATTTTAATACAGCTCAAGACCTTATTTGCCCTTGATGCTGCTGATTGGCATTGCTTTCTACAGCCAAGTTTATCATCTACAAGGACTCCTATGTCTTTTTCCATAATGGATTTATGTAAACTCCAAAAGTTCAACAGACCACGGTTCACCTATGGAGGTGCTCTATCCGGAAACCCGCTGCAGGGTTCTTATATCCGTAATCGAAGAAAATCCAATGGCACTTACTCACTCAATTGTGCTAATAACTCAATTCATTTATTTGTATCTCCACACAACATTTCGGAGGTACAACCTCCTTTATCAAGTGCTCTCAAACATGTAATACAAACCACAGGTATATAAGGATAAGGAAGTGGGAAACTCCTCCCCCTCCAATTAAGTGACATCGTGATATACATTGAAGTACTACTCTTCACACAGTGATACATTGTATAGCACTTTCTCATGATACTTTTAAGTGATACTATCAAACCTGTACAGTGACGAAATGTACATATATGTGTCCCTTTGTGACTTAGTTGCATATTATCCATATTAATATCTGTGCCTTCTGTGTATTTCATTGCGACTGTGAAATAAATGTAATTTAAATAAAATTTACAGATTTACAAAGACTTTTTTGTTATAACAAATACATATCAGTTACCCTTGATTCAATTACATAAGGACAGGATCAAAAATAAAAGTAATAATTCATATCTTCATTCAATCCCATTGGGGCCATGATATTTAATCACACATGGTTTCTTTCTGTAGTAATATGCGATTGTAATCCCCCCCTCTTGGGGGTACATTCACTACTTGCAGAACCAACCACTTCAATTGATTGCTGTTATGGCCCTGCTTGCAAAAATGTCTACTAACTGGCCTAACATACTCATCCTTCTCCAGATCGCAATTACTAATTGTTCTTTTATGTTCCCCGATTCTGGTTCTAATCTCCCGTTTGGTTTTTCCTACATATGCTCTGCCACATGGACATTTTAACATGTAAATTACACCTGCAGTAGTACACGTGGCAAAGTGATGTAATTTAATTGCATAACCTTTTGAGGGATGTGTTACACTGTCACCTTTAATAATGCTATTGCAACACCCACAAGTCAGACAAGGGAATGTCCCTACTCTTGGATTACCGAAAAATGTTGGTTGTTTTGTCTTGGGTTGTAGCAAATCTGCTTTGGTCAATTCATCTCCTAGATTGCGCGATCGCTTATTTGAGCACTTTTTCCATAATGGATTTGCCTAGTGCAGTCTCATTAAGGATATAAGTGGTTTGGCTATTTTTACAACCCAGGTGCATTACTTTACATTTATCAACATTGAATCTCATTTGCCACTTAGCTGCCCAGATTGCCAGTTTGCCAAGATCCTGTTGCAAGGATGTCACATCCTGGGTGGAATTCATTGGGCTGGATAGTTTTGTGTCATCTGCAAACACTGATACATTACTTACAATACCCTCCCCTAAGTCATTAATGAACAATTTAATAAAAGTGGACCCAATACTGAGCCCTGAGGGACCCCAATAAGAATTTGAATTCCAGATTGCTGATTTACAACATTAATTATAGTGTTTACATTCATTAAATGCAGCTTCTGTCCCCACAGACTTGTAGTTTTTAAATGTTTTTCTCTTCTTTCCTATTAACTTCTTTACTTCTATATTAAGCCAGATAGGGTGATTCTTAGAGCTTCTACATTTACTCCATAAGGGAATAAATTGAGAACTGAGAGTAATGATTTAATATCAATTTAAATGACAACAATTTCTGTTCTGTGTTTTTAGCTGAAAACTTAATGCCCCAATCAATGCTCTGAATGGCAGCCCTCAAGGTACTAAAATAAGCTTTTCTGATTTTCTGTTTTGTTTCCCCAGTGTATATCTGTTTTTTTAACCATACATGATATAAAATTATAGTAACTATTACCCAGGGGTTCAATGACTTGCACATTTTCTATACATTCTGGGTCATTTGAGATCACTAGATCCAGAATAGCATTTGTTTCTGTTTGGCTCCTCAACAACCTGTGCCATAAAAATGTCATGAAACAAGTTTATAAACTTGTTCCCATTAACTGATCTGGCAGTACTGTTACTCCAGTCGATATCTGGGTAATAAAACTTCCCCATTATCAATACTTAACCCAAACTTTTCTATTTGCATCAGGATCCTAGCCTACTCCTCCTCACTTACATTAGGGTGTCTATAGCATAACCCTACAATTAATTTGCTGGTCTCTTTAAAATTGGTGAAGAACTCTACCAATATGACTTCTGCCCCCTCATTTTCTAACATAACCTTCTCATTTATAAAAGCTTTTAAATCCTGCCCAACAAACAGACATACCCATCCTCCTTTTCTATTGCTTCTGTCCCTCCAAAACAAAGTATAGTCGCAGATATTAACTGCCCAGTCATGCAACTCATTCAGCCATGTTTCAGTGACATCATATTTTCCCTCCAGCACCACCACCACCACCAGCTCTCCCATTTTACCAGTATCCTTGATTTGTAAACATACATTTCATACTGGTACCATATTGAACAAATGATATGTGGTCCTCTCTATCCTTAACAGTACCCCCAACCAAATCTCCTCGCCCCTTTTCCCTTCCTTTGACCACTATCTTATCTAACTTGTCTTCCACTGAATCTATTACTGAAAGCTACCCCTCCCACACCTAGTTTAAAAAATTAGAACCACTGTCTCCCAGGGTGCTTTGAGAGTCAGCCTGCTCCATACATGCCAGTTCAGCACTTTCCTCCTCAGAATATTCAGCCAAAATGGAGAATTTGTTGTTTTGGACAAGCTGTGGACCTTCTCTCCCCTACTTTCCCTTCTGACTGTCACAAACCTTACTCCCTCAGCTTCTACTGAGCTTTACCCTCCCTCCCACTGGACTAGCCCCTGCCAGTAGTTGCTCTGTGAGCCTTGTTTCGTCAGCTACGTTTGCTGCTGCCCTCAGTGCTGCAAGTTTCCCTCCTAAGGGTGGCCATGCACGGAGAGATCCTCTCCCCGAAATGCCCACCTCCAGGTAGGCGATATCGGGCTGATCCAACCGTGGGCCCTAAGGCCCAATGATTGGATCAGAACGAAGTATAATCGGGTTGTCAGATGGGGGGACCGCGTCAACAAACATATGCTGCCACGAGCTGACTGGATTTTTAGTCCCGTCCGATCGACATCTAGCGACTTTCAGCCAGATATTGATCGGGGTAGCCTGTGAGAGGGCCCCATACATGGGCCAATAAGCTGCCAACTTGGCAGCTTTTATCGGTCTGTTTATGGCCACCTTTAGAGTCTGCAGTTCAGATTCCAAGAAAAGCCACTGACATCTTTCACATGTAAATACTGCATGGACCTGCTGCTCCAACATCACATATATGTGACAAGAAAAAAACACTTGCACTCATATTTACACTGGGTAAGTGAAATTCCTCACAAAGGCCTTTTTTAGTTTTAAATGCCTTAAGGTTTTTAACTCTGCTTAACACTTAATTTACATGCAACACTTAGATCACATGCAACACTTGCATCACAGCTTTTGAAATCACAGATTTAAGGTCTCAAACCAATGTATTCTATCACCAATGTATCAACATTGGGGGGGTACCTCCCCTCCCTTCATCAGGTTCCTGGCTCCATGGTTTCTGAACACATAGGGGCACATTTACTAAAGGTCAAAATGAAAATTCAAATAAAATTTTAATTTTTAAAAACTGAAATTCAAAGTCAACTATCGAATAGCCCAAAATTAGATTCAAATTGAAAATTAGAATTTTTGAATTTAGAAATACTTGCCCATCATAGAACCTGTCCTGAAAAATGTTCTAAGTCCCAACAATTCAAAGGATTTTGCTAAAAATAGTTTGAATCAAAAAAATTTTATTTGACCAAAAATTGACCTATTCGATCGAAACAGGTCAATTTTCGAACGAAAAACCCTTTAAAAATAATTCGAGGGTCGAATTTCGAAGTTTTTTTACTTCTAAAATTCGGCCCTTAGTAAATTTGCCCCAAAGAGTCAGAACTCTGAACAAAGGAATTGCTGTGTTTTAATGGGATATACCGAGAGATAGAGGTATTGCCCCCAGCAAAGAAAAGCAAAAAAAATCAGCCAAACAGGTGGTTCTGTCTTCAAAACCAAGGTACTATTGACCAAGGTTAGCTTGAGAACAGAATCCATCCCAGTGAGGGGGGGCTCCTGAGGAATATGCATACACAGAACTTTTCTTTCTCTCAGTAGTGGTGTGTAAATTGCTGGGTACATATATCTCATAGGATGCATGCTGAGGCTTTGTATATTTTTATACATACTTACATATCTTAACTGTGTATTTTGTATAGCCAAGTGAACCTAAACAGCTTTTCATAGATTCTATAAGAAACCTTCTGTTAGAGTCCTGTACAGTTATGCTAATATTGCCTCCCCAATATCATTATTATTGCTTACATGTTATAGATTAAACCATTCACCGCTGAGTAAGTTTAAGTTGGAATTTAAGAACATGAGATGTCACTAATGATATGCTGTTGTGCACATACAGAACTTTACATATGAAAGTCTGGTTAACTCAAAGGCATCCTAATCATTTTGCAGTGCCTAGTAAGATGTAAATTCACTAAGGGGCAGATTTACTAAATTCACATGAAGGATTTGAAATTCGATCACATTTTCAAAAAGATTCAAATTCGAATTTTGAATACCTTTTTTGGAGTACTCACCATCAAATTAAAAAAAAAATGCAAATAATTCGAATAAAAATGTATTTGAATATTCGACCATTCAATGGTCAAAGTACTTACCCTTTAAAAAAAATTCTATAGGCTAGTTCGCCAGGTTGAACTTACCAAGTTGCTTTAAAACCCTATGCGAAGCTCCTACAGGTGTTTTAAAGTATTTTCTGATTGATTTTGACTAAGCAAAATTCGATTGAAGGGTTAAATTAATTCGATTTGAATGATTTAATCATTCAATCGAATTAATTCTATTCGATCGTTCGACCAATTTCGAAGGATTTTACTTCCAAGTTAAATTCGATGATCAAATAGAGGGTTTTTTTAACCCTCCAATTCATAGTTACATAGTTAAATTGGGTTGAAAAAAAGACAAAGTCCATCAAGTTCAACCCCTCCAAATTAAAACCCAACATCCACAAACATATCGCCACTCTTTCACACAAACCATATATGCCTATAGCTATACTAACTGTAGAGTTTAGTATCAAAATAGCATCAACAGAATCAGCCATCACAACATCACCCGGCAGTGCATTCCACAACCTCACTGTCCTGACTGTGAAGTACCACCTACGCTGCTTCAAATGAAAGTCCTTTTCTTCTAGTCTGAAGGGGTGGCCTCTGGTGTGTTGATCCTCTTTAAAAAGGTCCCCTGATATTTGTCTATAATGTCCTCTAATGTATTTGTAAAGTGTAATCATGTCCCCTAAAATAATCAGGTGTACACCCCATTCTCACTCTGAAAATCATCAACCAGACTTTTGCTTCAATGTGCAAGCACAACTGAGTAAGGCACATCTCCTCCAAATGACCAAAATTAGAATGAAATCATGGGGGAAAGATGCTACATTTTTGGAAAAAAGATGGCAATTGAGTTTGAAAAAAGATAATTTAGTTTGGAAGTACATGTTGTAAACGGCATCTATGGTAAGTAAATGGCCCCTAATATCTCTGTGGAACAGTAATAAACATTGAATTTTCATCTCTTTTGAGGTTGATTCATTACAAGGGGGTTTATTAGCTCACAGGCAGATGGCAGCCCTGTGCCAGTTGACAGATAAATGCCAAAAGACTTACTGTCCAGGTATGCCCATCCTTCCTTTTGCTCTTCTTGGGGCATAAAGCATGTGGACTGCACTGCATAGGAGAGCAAGCTAGTGATACAGATGGGCTTCATGTACCCCATCTCCAACCAAGCCTTCAATATAGTAAAGGAGGGTAAAATAAATTAAACCCTTCAGTAGACTAACCTCTAAAGGATTTGTTTTAATAGCACTGTTGGTTTTCAAAGCAAGTTGAGCACGGAGACAAACTCTCATAATGTATATTTGGATAGATGAGTTGGTTGAGAAACACTACCACTTTTAGGCACACAAAATATACAGTGTACAAAGATTTCTAGAAGCTGGGTCCATAATCCTGCTCTGTTAATATTTCACTAACTTTTCATTAATGGCTAAACAAAGAATGGAAATGTCTGCACATATGTCCAGCAAAAAAATAAATAAGACAAATTCACTACACTACAAACCCACAAGCACTTTTCTTTGCTGGCCTCTGATTACACAATAGTCAGCATCAGGATACAAAGACCATGCAAGGCACATTTAAATACTTTAAAGTCTCACTTTTGGCCCTAGAGAAAATATCAAAAACACACAGTTCTACCCAATGTGTGGCCTTAAGCTTCATTATGGCTTAAGAGTTTGCTCTGGCAACCAACCATGTATTTACTATGGGCTCCAACCCAGGTGTGTATATAAAAAAGCTATGCTCGGGTAAGGACTAGGGCTGATTTAATTGAAACAGCAAAACTGAAAAGATTTTCAAAGTGGTACTGACACCTGTAGAAAAACAGTATAGTGTCAGTTTCACTTTATAGATATCCTAGATGCATAAATACATATATTTTACATTTTTCTAAAGGTTTATGAGCTTACAAAACAATGACTATTTACTATGTTTGCTTTCATTTGTAAAGTAATGGCATATATCCATTTGATTTCTGTATAACTGAAGTATTTACTGACATCCTTAAATGTATGAAATACAAAGCAATACTCGTATAAATCCAGGAGGTGTCACCAGAGATTAAGCCACAGTTTTTGGAAAACAGTTGCTATAACCTGTTTACTTTGGGGTTTCTTCAAGCAAATGTAAGGTCTTCCCAAGCTGTTTCGGTTAATAAATAAAGGAAAGTCTGACAATCTGTGACACTTTCTGAAATCCATGATTAGTATTTTGTACAATTCTGCACCACAAAAAGGAATAGTCTTTGTCATGCTAAGTCTATCCAGCAGAGTACATAATTCTAATAAGCCTTTTTTATTTGTCATGGTGCCACAGATTTAATATAATACGTAGTATTTTTTGTCAAATTATTTTTATTGAACAAAGGATTTTTAGGCATACATTGCAATGATGTCACATACATATTTATATTATTATATTATATCATGTTTTAACATAATTCAGCATGAGCTGGCTTCAGCCCTCATCATTAACATTGATTCTTCTTCAGTTAGTTATCTGAGGTAAAGCTTTCATAGAAATATATGGAAATTTACATGTACATATGCATATGGCCCAATGATTCAGTAATGAAAAATAAATTATAATAAAAAAACAAAAAATGCAGTATAACAGAATACTAAAATAACAGAGAAAATCCAAAAACAAGAACCTGTGGCCGTGCATTTGCTAATAAATTGGAGCACAAGTTAGCATTATTCTCTAGCCCTATCAGGAGAGAATGTATGGTATGGGAGGTGTATTGATTTCTAGTTTGTGGGGGAAACCAGGTGGCTAAGTAAGGGTATAAGTTATAGAAATACATGTTAATAATATAAGTTGTCTGTTAGAGGTTTCCTCTAATTATACCAGATTATGCTAAAATGATTTTCTGTATAATTTTGTAGTTCTGTTAGAAAGTCCATCGTTCTCATGTACCGAAATCGAAATTAAAAAAATTCCGATTCAGTTGGAGGGGATGGATCTTTCCTCGCTATACAGCACTGTGCTACTGATAAAATAGAGTTAGCGAATCTCTGCTCAGAATTTTTTAGCTTTGGTATCTTTTTTAGCTTTCAATATAAAGATCAGTGGGTCAATTTGGATATCCGTCATGAGTACTTTATTTAACCATTTATTTACAAAGTCCCAATACATTTTTAAGCCTGGGCATCTCCAAACAATATGAAGAATTGTACTTTCGTCACAGTTACATCTACACCTGTGTAGCATAACTGGGATATGGTACCATCTCATTTGTATTTTATAAATATTTTCTTTATTTATTTCTTTATTTATAAATTATTTTCCCACATTCTCTGCCATCTATGTAAATCTATTGTGCATTGTAGGTCCTTTTCCCATATAGCCGTGAGAGTGTAATTCCAGGTTTATTGTATTCAATAAGTAATACCATCTAGATACTAATCCTTTCTGCATATACCCATGCTGGCAAAATGCCGAAA
>CM044445.1:104431004-104489448 GCA_024363595.1 Xenopus borealis
ATGTGTGTTATCTGGAACCATGAACTCCAATCCTACTATCATAAGAATGCTGTGATATCCTCTTATATAGTATTTACTACAGTATATGACTAAATCAAGTAACAAAGCAGCAGTGCTTACATGCAGAAACAGCACAGGTCTCACATTAAACATAACCAACCAAGGTCTCAAGTTAAAACAGACTAATTAAGCATCAGAGAGAAAGGTGTTTGTTTCCAGGTATGTTGGAAACCACCACCCTACCCAGCCAAAAGAAGATGGTTAGCTCAAAAGACAGGCCCACAAGGTAAAGCTATAAACAACAAAAGTGTAGTGCCCTGAAAGCTGAGAGGAAATGGAAAATCCATTCATTATAGCATTAATTTAAACCCTAGCATTTTATATAGTGTTTATAATATATTTGTTCTGTAGCACAAATTAGTAATACAGGTACGAGGCAAAAATATTATAATACAATAATCTATACTGCTTACTATGTCAAGAAATCAGTGGTATGGGGATTGCATAGAATCCATATGTGGATAGATACTTTAAGATGATTCTTCAAAATAACTTTAACTTAAAGTGAATCTGTCATGGTAAAACATGTTTTTTTTAAATGTATCAGTTAATAGTGCTGTTCCAGCACTTCTGCACTGAAATCCATTTCTCAAAAGAGCAAACGGATTTTTTATATTATATTTTTTTATATTCCGTTTTGAAATCTGACATGGGGCTAGCCATTTTGTCAATTTCCCAGCTGCCCCTGGTCATGTGACTTGGGCCAGCAGTGAACTACTTTCTGGCAGGCTGTTGTTTTCCCTTCTCAATGTAACTGAATAGTACGCAGTGGGACATGGATTTTACTATTGAGTGCTGTTCTTAGATCTACCAGGCAGCTGTTTATCTTGTGTTAGAGAGCTGTTATCTGGTTACCTTCCCATTGTTCTTTTGTTAGGCTGCTGGGTGGGGGAAAGGGAGAGTGGTGATATCACTCCAACTTGCAGTACAGCAGTAAAGAGTGATTGAAGTTTATCAGAGTACAAGTCACATGACTTGGGACAGCTGGGAAATTGACAAAATGTCTAGCCTCATGTCAGATTTCAAAATTAAATATAAACAAATCTGTTTGCTATTTTGAGAAATGGATTTCGGTGCAGAATTTTTCTGGAACAGCACTATTAATTGATGCATTTCGAATTTTGTTTTTTCCCCTGACAGATTCCTTTAATTTGCACAATAAAATAATAAAATCAGTAGTTCAATGCAACATATCCACACTGCCCCCCACATACACACACTTGCACACAATGTCACACACCAAATCCAACAACTGGAATACATAATCATTTATACCAGGCCTTATAATTCAACAGTTATATGTTGCCCTATAATTAAGCCAACAAAATATTCTTATTTCACCAGTGGGAATGTACACTACTACACATATGGGAATTGACAGGAAGCTGGGTAAGCATAGCTAAGCAAACAAAGACCACTGTTGTGACTCTAAAGTCTTGCCTCTATAATAGTATCCCATCTTAAAATAGATTAGGGTGAATGAAAACTCACTTATATAGTACCACTGAGGTTAACAAGAGCAAAACCATTTAATCAATTGATCCTTACAGTATATTCTTGTGAGCCTATGTAAGAGAAGCCTCCAAACAACAACCCATTAGAAAGAAAGTGAAGCAGGTCAAGGCAGGGGCTTAGTTAACATAAAGCCAGATTCACATCATCCATCTAAGAGACCATTGTCCCTTTTTATAGTTCTCTGTTCAGTAAAGCTGTGGGAAACAAATGACCTTAGAGCCACTACACTGTGTGTATAAGTGTCAAGAGTGAACAATAAAGAGTGCAGAAAAAAGAAGCTGCCTGCAAAAGGCTGAGCTGTTCATTCTCTTGATTATCCTTGTTCTCAGTAAATCAACTTTCATAAGGTAGGTGCAGTTTGTCTTATGTGTGAATCTTCCCATTGCAATTTAGACCTGCAAAAATATGCAGCCCTGTGCATGCAAATACAGTTGTGCATAACTCACATGCATGACCATAAAAAGATACTAGGTAGCATGTCAAGGATAATAAAGTGACAAGTGCAACACATTGTGCTATGGTCATTTTGTGAAACTTGCTTTAAAATAGTGTCTTGTGCTAAAGACCCTTTAGGTGAGTTAGACCAAAGATGATAAGTCTGCAATCCTATGGTAAAACTGCCTACTCACACAATAACAGGAAATTGAGAATGCTGTACAAATAAATCAGGTCACTGCTCCTTGCTCCTTGTTTGAGAGTCCAGCAGAGTGGACCAAAAAAGGGCAGCTTCAATCAAGAAACCTAACACCAATTGAATACTTCACAGTATAAAGTGCTGAATAAACTTTGTTTGTATTGAAGAACATGTAAAGTGCTTTTACACATATAAAATGTTACCACTGTGCCCTCGTTGGTGCAGTGTTGGCAATATCATTGCACACGTGAGAAAATTGGAATAAATCTACCGCAATAGCACTAAGCTTTGCTAGCAGAACATAAAATCTGTGTTCTGTGGCACTTCAGTACTTTCATCAACAGAATGTAGATTCTAAGTTATATGACACTTAAAGGGTTAATGCTGGAACGTTGGAACACTGGCTGTAGCTCTAGTATTCCTCTGTCAATAGAAGCAGTGCATGTGATTCACAGGAGGGGAGCTGGGATGAAAGGAGTGATGGCAAGCACAACAACAATGCTAATCCCTTTTGATGAATTACATATACAGTTGTGCTCATAAAATTACATACCCACTAAGCGCTGTTGTGGTTGTGCAATGTTGCTGCAATCATCGTGCCCATAAGTTTACATACCCTGGCAGAATTTATGATTTCTTAAACATTTTTCAGAGAACATGAATGATAACAAAAAAATTTTTCTTTTGCTCATGGTGAATGGTTGGCTGAAGCCATTTATTGTCAAACAACTGTGTTTACTCTTTGTAAATCTTAATCACTACACAAACTACCCACTAACCATGAGTAAAAGAAAAGTGTTTGTGTTATCATTCATATTCTCTGAAAAATGGTTAAAAAATCATAAATTCTGCAAGGGTATGTAAACTTATGAGCACAACTGTATTGCACAATGATTGCAGCTAACACTGCACAACCACAACAGCGCTTAGTGGGTGTTAATAGGTGCTATAGACTTTTCATGTAATGCATGTAAAATATCTCTGTGTCAAGCTGAAAATTGTGCAGCTAAAGTGTGTGGTTCACACCCAAGGGAATTAACACTAAAGCAAACTTCCAGGTGCAGCGATGGTGTTAAATAGAGTAAAAACTGACAGTGCAAGTTAAAAGCTGCAGTGACTTGCTGAAATTGTTCAGTGTTTAAAAGAAGAGCCTGAAGTGTTTACCAGGGTTTCCAATAAATAATATTTTATCTGCAATTATAAACCTGCTGGAAATTAAATATAATTTTGATATGATGAACTTTACCTGCCAAGCATTAAAATGTGTTTTGGAAAAGTTTCCTGTCTCTTCTGAAGTAGTAGTTGATGCAGTTTCCATACTACTGGAAGAGGTACAATGTGTAAAAAACCTGGATGTGGCAGAAAAAGCTTTTGCTACACTTACGATTATGTCTCATAGACATGGCAGGGCCATATTACAGATTGGTGAACTGGGTGACTGTTTCTATGACTTAGAGTTCTTCAGCATCCAAGCACAGATAAATGCTTTAGCAATGGCTGCCAAATGTTGCCAGGAAATTCAGCCCAGTGAGTTTCATTTGGTTGCAAAACCTTTGCCAATATTAGCACAAAGATTAAACCATCCTGACAAGGAGTCCACTGAAAGCATACTCTTGTGTTTCGTGCACCACACAAATAACTTTAAATTTAACCGAGTGCTTTTGGAAAAAGTGTGGTGTCCTGAACTGATAACCTACATCTTGCAATGTGATGGCAAGATTGTGGCATCCCTACTTCCACTGGTAAACGTTTTGGCAAAGCGTGAAATGTGTGCTAGTTATAAAGACAGCCTGTGCCTCGGGAGGTTGATGCTTCTACTGCGTACAAGGCAAAGGAGGTAAAGTTGGCAGCTGGAGTGCAAGTGCCCACTAAAGCTGTGGTAAAAGGCTGAAAGGAGTGATCAGCCTGAGCAGAAAAAATACATTGAAAAGTTGAAAGTGATGTATGCTCAACTGGCCAAGGCTTTTAAAGAGAAAGAAAACCAGCTTAAAGAGTTCCAAAGAGAGGGAGTGATACTTAAAGAAATGCACTCTGCAAAGGTTCTTGATATGGAAAGATAAATACAGTCACTTAAGGGGAGCCTTGCTTCAGAGATAGAGAGTAATGCCTTGGTTGATGACCTAACAAGACTTGCTGAGGCCTCAAACCTTCAGAAACAGACTGTGTGTGCGCAAAAATATGAGCAAAATTATATGGAATTAGCTAATGCAGCACTGCACACAGATGTAGTAAATTTGCAAAGGCAATATACAGAGTTGACTTATGCCAAGGATCTATTGGATGAGAGTGAAAAGAGCCTGAAGGAACAGTTGAAAAGAGACACTGTAGAAAGAGCATCATTTAAGTTAATGTTGATCGACTTTTCCAAGTCACACGGGTTGCTGGAGAAACAGCTGTATGATACAAAAGCCCAGTGGATCTGGAGAGTTGCATACAGGTACAGGCCAAAGACATGGAGGAGCTTCAGGCCCAACTAACAGCTACTCAATCAGAAGGAAAGTATCTGAGGGATCAGAACTTTGAGTGTAAAGCTGAGAGAGATTCTCTGCAGCAAATACTTTACATTTTACAGGATCAGGTGTTGCAGGAGAAAGAACACCAAATTGCATTACTCCAACAGAGGAAGTGTTTACAACTTAAGGATGTAAGAAGGATGCAGAGATTCAGTTGTTAGTTCCTACAGACCAAGTGGATGGATGACCAAAGACCAAAATGGCTTGTTGGAGAATGAGAAACCTGAAAGTGGATTTACCCATGAGGTAAAAGTATCGGAAAGCTTTATAGACCAATTGCAAGGAAATACAGTCACACCCTATCCTAAGCTTGAGGGAACAGGTGTGCCCAATTATAAAGCTTCACATTCTGATGAGCCAACAACGTTATCTGGAGATGGGTCCAGTACATACAAGAAAGAGAGCCTTGATTTACACTTTCAGTAGTGAGTATACCTCAAAGTAAAAGTAAAGAGTGAAAGATTTTGGGTCAGAAAGCCCAGTTTATCATGTGGAGCAAGGTGTTACCGATGGTCATTGTACTGGGGTTATAGTTTCAAACTATATATAATTATATATTTAATTTTTTTCCTGCTGCATTAATCAATTCACATTTACTTAACAACTTATGATTTCATAGTATGTGTTCATGTGTGTGTTTTTAACTATGGGTTGCCACAGGTTGGTAAATTGCAATGTTTAGGAATTATTAGATTTTTTTGGGGAAGGTGAACTGAGCTCTCTGTATATGAATACATTTTAAGTTTTTGATTTGGTCCATCAAAACCTGCTTGGTGCGTCATAAATACATCATAGCAATATTAAAAAAGATAATGTGTTTATTAAAATAGAAGAGATTGACAACTACAGATTCTTGTGCAAAAAAAGTTGGTAAGTGTAGTTGCTAAACTTATTCTGTACTGCCATCTTGAGGTTATTTCTCACATTCATACACACCACTACAAATAGATTTTTATGCAATTCCCTTTTAGCATATCAATATTTTGGCACTTATATCATGTTTGGTGTGTATAATTTTCACTTCCATAATACTTTTTAAAAGGCAACATTTGTTTTAATACCTAAATAAATGTATTGGTCACTGATGAAAATTTGCAATGAATAAGGAAAGCTAACTTTGTGTGCAAAGATAAGCTAACTAAACAGATAAAGGTGAGTAAACAATAAACAGTGTAGATGTAAAGAAAGCCTCTTACACTGGTGGTCTAGTGGTGCGGCAGGGACGCCTGATGTGCCGCTCTCCTATCTTGCCGGCATATTCCTAAGTGCGAGCCGGCGCGCACTTCTGGGTTTTATAGCGCATACTCGCTGGCGTCAATACGCGCCAGCACACAATTCAAAATATTTAAAGGGATACTTTCCTGTTTTACATTGCCCATGATAGGTTTTTGTGCCTGGAGCCTCTTGACCTTGTATCCTGTTTGCTGTTCTGATTCCTGTGTTTGACCCTGCATGGCTTTGACTACTCTGATATCTGTATCCATGCCTGTTATCTGACTACCGATTCTGCCTTATCCTCGTCTGATTGATTACCCGGTTTTGACCCTTGCCTGCCTGACGATTCTAGCTGTCTGCCTGCCTCAGTCCAGCCTGTCTGACCACAAATCTGCCTACTCCTGTCTGTACCGTGACCTTTGGCCTTAAAGGAGACCTGTAACCCAAAAGAAATATTCAAAATCCAATTTTATCGCATAAGTCAAGCAAAATTAACTTTATTTACACTATATAAATTATTTGATTCTTGTTTCCTTCAGTCTGGGAATTCATAATTATAGCAAGTAGGTGGAGCCATTTGGACACTGTTATTAAGGCAAGCATTATATCATTTTATAATCTTATTTGTGCACCAGAATGGGGGACCCAATGTCTATCCCCATGTCCTGGCTACACAAATAACAGTGAAGAGAATGGGGGAATGTGTGGAGAGCAGTGACATATAGGAAGTTCTGAATGGAAAGTGAGAGTAATTGTCTGCCTGCAGACAACATTTGATGGACAGCTGACATTTTTAAATGAGCTTACAACAGCTATGAATGCTTTAATAAAAAATAGAAATTGGATTTCATGTTTAATTTGAAAAGGATTTTAATTATACAGATTTTTTGTTTCTGGGTGACAGGTCCACTTTAAAGACTTTCAAAACAGCCATGCTCCTTTGCTGGCCAGAACTCCTGCCCTGCACCTCTCGTTTAAGTCCAGGTAAGCTGAGGGCTCCTCCCAAAGCCAAAGGTGGTCACACTACTGGTGAAGCATGAGCCAAGACCAGGGTGATTGGCATTTGTTTTAGTATTGGGTGCCGACCGTGACATTATCACGGGCCATGGAAGACAACGGTCACAAAGCTGCTCCATCTACCTCTTCCAGTACTGAGGCGCTACTCACCACCTTGCTTCAGTGCCTGGAGGAACAGGAGCAAAAACAAAACTACCTCCTACAGGGTTTCCACAACTTGAACCGTAAACTGGAGACTCCGCAGCAATTGTCCAGTCCTGTGGTCTCTTTTCCTGTGGGTTCATGTGGGGTAACACCGCTAAGCCCCATGAACCCAAGATTGCATGCAAATTATATCTGTTTTTCTGGCGAGAAAAAAGTGAGATTTGTCATGACCCTCTTAGAGGGTGACCCCCAAATTTGGGCTCTCAAACTGCCCACCTCTGATCCTGCCTGCTATTCCCTTGATACCTTTTTCAACACTATGGCAATCCTTTACGATGACCCGGATCGTGCATCATCTGCCGATTCCGCAATTCGTAAATTGCGCCAAGGGAGACGGGATGCGGAGGTATACTGCACTGAATTCCGCTGGTGGGAAGTAGAAACAGGGTGGAATGATACGGCCCTGTGTAGCCAGTTCCGTATCGGGCTATCCAAATACATCAAGGATAGCCTTGTTAATTATCCTTTGTATTCTAACCTGAATGACCTCATGTCACTCGCCATCCAGGTAGATAGGAGACAAAGAGAGAGAAGGGGTGAGAGGGGTACTTCTACTTATTCTGGGGTTACTAAAGTGAAGTCCAACTTGGTGACCAATGTTAAGTTTACTAACCCCTCTGTGTCTCTACCTCAGGAGGAGCCTATGCAATTAGGTCTATCCCACTTAACTGAGGAAAAGGCACGCAGGTGTTCCCTTGGTCTATGTATATACTGTGGGGAAAAGGGTAATTTCCTAAATCAGTGTAATAAGAGGCCGGGAAACGCCCAAGCCTAAATGGAGAAGGGGAGCTCCATTTGGGTGCAGGTGTTTCCTCTCCCCAATCTGCCTCAAGGTTTTTGTTACTGGTCAAATTAACCTGGCCTACGGGCTCAATCCTGGTGTCTGCCTTTGTAGACTCAGGGGCGGAAGGGAACTTTTTGAATGCTGCTTTTAAAAGCCAATCACAATATTTCTCTGGTTCCATTATGTACCCCCTTAAGAATATTAGCGGTGGACAAAAAACCCTTAGGGTCTAGTTTACTGTCTAAGAAGGCAGGATTCTTATCTTTGTGTATTAATAACTTGCACTGCAAGGAGATCACCTTTTATATCATTGAAGGTGCTTCTTATCCTGGGTTTACCATGGTTGCAAAGACACAACCCCCATATTGATTAGGTAACCAGGGAGGTTCCTGGTTGGGATTTAAAATGTCAAGGGTCCTGCATTCCTTCAGTAGTAGCAACTACTATTCTTGAGGGTCGGCTTACTCTGACTTCGCAGATGTGTTTTCTAAGAAAACTGCAGAGACTCTACCCCCACATAGGCAGTATGACTGCCCAATTGATTTAATCCCTGGGTCTACTCCTCCTCGTGGTATAACATACCCTCTTTCCTGGAGGCCCAGGCAATGAAAACCTTGAGAGGGGTTTCATCAGGCCTTCTAGTTCCCCAGCAGGGGCGGGTTTCTTTTTGTAGGGAAAAAAGATGGTAGTTTGCGTCCCTGTATCGATTATAGAGGTCTATATAAGATCACCATTAAAAACCGCTACCTCCTCCCATTAATCTCTGAATTATTTGATCAAGTTAAAGGTGCTAAGATTTATTCCAAGCTTGATCTTAAGGGGGCTTATAACCTCATACGTATTAGGGAGGGGGATGAATGGAAGAATGCGTTTAATACCAGGAATGGCCACTACAAATATCTCGTAATGCCATTCGGTCTTTGCAAAGCACCTGCAATTTTTCAAGAGTTTGTCAATGATATCTTTCAGGACTTGTTGGGAATTTTCGTAGTGGTCTATCTTGACGATATTTTAATTTTTTCCTCTAACTTGGGTGATCATAGAAGCCATGTTCGTGAGGTCTTGAGTAGACTGAGGAATAAATAACCTTTATGCAAAACTGGAAAAATGCATCTTTGAGGTTACTCCTGTTCAGTTTTTGGGGTTTAATATTTCCAGCGAGGGTCATGAGATGGATCCAGGCAAGACGAGAGCTGTACTGGATTGGACCCAACCCCTTTCATTGCGTGCAACTCAAAGATTCCTAGGTTTTGCAAATTACTATCATTAGTTTATTAAGAATTTTTCCTTAATCGTGGCCCCCATTACTAATTAAAAAAAAAATGGTGCAGATCCCAGTATTTGGCCCCCCAAATCTGTTCAAGCTTTTGAATTCCTTAAAAAGGAATTTAGTTCAGCTCCCATTCTTCATCATCCTGATACTGCCCTTCCTTTCATTGTGGAAGTTGATGCCTCCGAGGTCGGAGCTGGGGCAGTCCTTTCTCAAAGGCATCCAATAACCAACAAGATTCACCCCTGTGCTTTCTTCTCTAGGAAGTTTTCACCTGCTGAGGCAAACTATGATATTGGTAACAGGGAGTTGTTGGCTATCAAGTTGGCTTTTGAGGAATGGCAGCACCTTCTGAAAGGTGCAAAACGTGGTTTCAGTCTATACAGACCATAAAAATCTGCTATATATTGAGTCAGCTAAACGATTGAACCCAAGGCAGGCTAGGTGGGCACTGTTCTTTACAAGATTAAATTTTACTCTAACATTCAAGCCTGGGTCTAAAAACATCAAGGCCGATGCACTCTCTAGGAGTTTTGAATCTGCTTCCTCTGACTCTAGGGAGTGCACCCCTATCATCCCCAGTGACTTTATTATAGTAGCTCTAGCAACCGACCTAGCCTCGTTGTTGTCACCTGTGCAATCCTCTGCTCCTGTGGATACTCCCTCTGGGAGGTTGTTTGTTCCTCAGGAACTAAGGGAACACGTCCTACAAGAGGTTCACAATTCTAAAATAGCAGGACATCTGGGTATTGCCAAAACAATATCTTTATTACCCCGCAATGTTTGGTGGCCCTCTTACAAACTTGATGCTATAATCTTTTTGAACTCATGTCCCGTTTGCCAAAGGTCTAAATTATCTCATTGTTTGTCCCAAGGTCTGTTAATCCCTACACCCATTCGTGACAAACCATGGTCCCATCTCTCTATGGATTTCATTGTGGATTTACCCCCTTCCATGGAGAATACTGTGATCTGGGTGGTGATGGATAGGTTTAGCAAGATGGGTCATTTTATTCCTCTTCCACACCTCCCTTCTGCCAAAGTCTTAGCTAAACCTTTTGTTTCTCATATTTTTAAGTTGCATGGCTTTCCTATTAATATTGTTTCGGACAGTGGGGTTCAATTTGTCTCTTTCTGTTCCTTAGTTGGGATTGAATTGTCTTTTTCCAATGCGTACCACCCCCAAACCAACGGTCAAACTGAGCATGTAAACCAGTGTATTGAGCAGTATCTCCGTTGTTATATTGCTGATAATCAATCTGTATGAGCTGATCTGTTACCCTGGGCAGAATTTGCCTACAATAATGCTACCCACTGGGGAGTCACATTTCTTTGTTTTTTATGGGTTACATCCTAATGCATTTTCCTTTTCCGGTTCCAGCTAACTCCTCTGTTGAATATTTTTCTAAAATATGGTCTCAGGTTCACAAGTCCCTTTCTGCAGGTACCTCAGCCCAGAAGGTAGCTGCTGATAAATCCCATAGAAAGGCACCTCAGTATATGGTTGGGGACTCTGTTTGGCTGTCCACTAAGAATATTAAACTGAAAGTTCCTTCCCTTAAACTTGGGCCCAAGTTCATTGGTCCATACCCCATTTCTAAAGAAAGCAACCCTTCCTCTGTCCGTCTTAAATTGCCTAATAATTTTAAAATATATAATTAATTTCATGTTTCTCTCCTAAAGCCTGCCACTCGGGTCTGTCCTCTTTCCTTCCTCCCCCAGTGCTAACAGACGGTCAGCCTGAATTTGAGATCCAGGAACTCCTTGATTCTCAGTGAGTATGGGGTACGCTCCAGTACTTGGTTAAGTGGACATCAGGCCCTGAGGAGAACTCCTGGGTCTCGGTTAGAGACATCAGGGCTGATCGTCTCAGGAGACAGTTCCATTCTAAATTTCCTGGGAAACCTGAGGGTCCAGCGGCCCCCCCTAGAGAGGGGGTAATGCACCGCTCTCCTATCTTGCCGGCATCTTCCTAAATGCGCGCCGGCGTGCGCTTCTGGGTTTTATAGCGCATTCACGCTTGCGTATTGACGCTGGCGAGCAATGGCACAAAATTAAACATATTTAAAGGGATACTTTCCTGTTTTACATGGCCTGTGATACGTTTTTGTGCCTGGAGCCTCTTGACCTTGTATCCTGTTTGCTGTTCTGATCTGATTCCTGTGTTTGACCCTGCCTGGCTTTGACTACTCTGATATCTGTATCCTGACCCATGCCTGTTATCTGACTACCGATTCTGCCTTATCCTCGTCTGATTTATTAACCGGTTTTGACCCTTGCCTGCCTCACAATTCTAGCTGTCTGCCTGCCTCGATCCAGCATATCTGACCACAAATCTGCCTACTTCTGTCTGTACCGTGACCTTTTACCTTAAAGACTTTCAAAACAGTTGTGCCCCTTTGCTGGCCAGAACTCCTGCCCTGCACCTCTCGTTTAAGTCCAGGTGGCATCTGAGTAAGCTGAGGGCTCCTCCCGAACACTACTAGTGAAGCATGAGCCGAGACCAGGGTGCTTGGCATTTGTTCTGGTATTGGGTGCCGACCGTGACAGTAGATTTTGTATAACAGGTAACTATCACCAGAATGAGCTATTGCTTTATTTTTGGGAACCTAGGGAACATGAATGAAATTACTTTTTTAATCTTTTAATCATGCTTTAGGAAGTTACATGATCCAGCTCACATTCTCTTCTATCTTTTTGCTCTCCTGGCTTGGTGCAAAACAGTTGGATGTAGTATTGAATGCAAAGTAGTGTAACTCTAATATCCTTTAACAAATAATTAGAGATTTCCTTTCACAACCCCATGTCCTATGGGTTCTTGGAACAGGACAAACTTTTACCTGTTATAATGTTATTCCTGTTTCCGAGCAATGTGTCCATGCAAGCTTCTGTAACAAAAGTATAACTTGTTCTTTAGCAGAGAATACATTGTAATAAGATGGGGTTAAAGGACCAAGACATATGTAAAAATCGCAAAGTCTTTATTTAGAAATAATTTACAGATACTCCGCTTGAGCTCCTCTTCAGAAAAGGCGATCGGGTGATCCATCATGCGGAACTTGATTTCTCCTCCCAGCCTTCCTTATAGGTAGTGATGGGCGAATCTCCCGCGATTCGCTTCGCCGAAAAATTCGCGAATTTCTTGAGAAATTCGCGAATTGGCGAAAAATTCGCGAAACGAGTCGAGGGACGATTTTGTCGCGCGTCGCGTCAACTTTGACGCGCGTCGCGTCAACTTTGAAGCGTCGCGTCGTTTTCGGCGCGCGTCGCGTCGTTTTTAACGCGCGTCGCGTCAAAAATGACGCGCGTCTGACGCGCGACTCGTTTTCGGCGAATTTTCGGCAAGCGAAATTTCGCGAATTTATTCGCCAGCGGCGAATCGCGGGAATTCGCCGCGAATTCGACCTAGGCGAATAAATTCGCCCATCACTACTTATAGGAGTTAGCCAGGGAGGAGAAATCGAGCACCGCACCGATCGTCACCCTGTTGCCTTTTTTGAAAAGGAGCGCAAGTGGAGTATCTCTAAGTATTTTCTTAATAATTACTTTGCAATTTTAAAGTTAATTATGTCTTGGTGTTTTTATTTCATTATATACAAATATTAAAAAAAAAATGTTACTGGTCCTGTAATAAGGAAAGTTGGACAGTGGAGGTTGTAAAAACAAAAGTATGATGGGATCCATTATATAGTCACCTGCTCTCAAAAACTAAGAATTGCAAGTTTTTTTTGTAACAGTTATCATCCAGTAGAATGTAATTTACCATAATCCTAGGCAGAAGTTTGAAAGCTATTTGCCCCTTAATGCTCCTAAAGAGCATGTCTCCTTGGGATTTATCTGCATTCTACATCTCACAGGTCAGCCCTGTCTTTACCACCTGCCATAAGGCCGTTTGCGGCCTGTGGCCAACTACACTCTGTAATTTGTGTATCTGAATGATGTGCAGGTTAGGATATGGGTAAAGGGGCATTTATCTCTGATCTCTGGTCTCCACCAGCTGTTATTCAAATTGTGCTTGTTAGTTCATTTGGTATCAATATAAGTAGCAGTATAAGGAATTTACTATTTCAACCAACCCATCATCACACTGTGTTAAGCATGTTTGCTTAAAACCTGCATCTCCTAACATTTAGTCATATCCAGTGAAAAAGATTATAGATATAAGAAGCTAATTGAATGGCTAAACAGCATTACAATCATATGAAAATATTTGGGAACCCATCTTGACCTGCATAATACTTTACTCCACTTTCAACAACAAAAAAGATAACTGTGGTATGTCTTTCATTTCCCAGGAACAACTGAGTACTGGGGTGTTTTCTGAACAAAGATTTTTTTATGAAGCAGTATTCAGTTGTATGAGATTAAATCAAATATGAAAAACTGTCTGTGCAAAAATGTGGGTACCCTTGTAATTTTGCTAATTTGAATGCATGCTCAATACTTTCTACACCAAATTGGTTGGATTAGCTCATTAAGCCTTGAACTTCATAGTCAGGTGTGTCCTCCTCCCCCTTTTTTCTTATTGGTGCTTAGGCCCTTAAATAGTGATTCTTTCCTGTATGTGTCCAAGCCTATGATTAAGTTAAATGTGTTAGATGAGAGATGTTTATATAAATAAGTTATTTATTTTATCAACTTTTGGTCTGATCTATACATGGTTTACCAGAGTGCCTTGCACCTATACTTATTTGTCTGTATACAGATTGTCCTCTCCCTGAGCTGATGGTCTGGGGCAAAGAGCACTTGGGCCACTGATCTATTGTGGTGAGTTATTTTACAAAAGATTCCGCTTGTTTTGTGCTAAAAAAGTCTTTTGATTTGCATTTTATAATACTCTCCCATGGTCCCACAGAGGGATCATAATCCTCATAATTTTTTTGACAATCTGTAGTCTGTCCAGACATGTTAGATGATGACATACCCAAAAAGTCTGGAATGAACATGAACATGAAGGCAAGGTCTCCACGGGTTGGATCAAATTGTGCACATAGAGAATTAGGCCTTTGTCTATTCTGTTCCAAGGGAAGATATTTTCGTATACAGCTGGTTTGACAACAAAATAATCTACTTACTGGATACTATTTTCTTTAAGGGAAAGAAAATGCAAAGTAAAATGTTTTTTTTTTATTAAAAAAGGAATAACTGAATCCAACATGAGAACAATAAAATACTTTATTTAACTTAATGACGTGTTATAAGCCACAAACAATGTATAATGTACAAAGGGAAAATAAAAGCACACACATGATTTCTTGTACAGCTATAATACTAGAGTTTGGAGTTTTTGTTACATTCTTTGTGTATTTTTTGCATAAAACCTTTTTTGTATCATGATTTATAATGCTATGTTTTTCGTTTTTACAGTACCCAGAAATAACATCTCATTGAATTATGATGGATTAATGTCAGGTCCGGACTGAGAATTAAAATAGGCCCTGGCTTTACAGTTACACAGAGGCCCAATCAGCCAACATAAAGGCCCAAACAACCCCCACCAGCCCACTAAATACTGACTTAATATGGGACCTTATAGCAGCCCCTCTGGCATTTGCCAGAACCCACAGATTGCCAGTCTGGGCCTGATTAATATATTGAAGTCCATATTTTAAAAAAATCTGTTGTTAAAATAAAGTCCAGAATTTCTAATTTTGTGTTAATGAGGTGAGTTCACCGACAAGTTCAGTTGCTATGTATCAACTAGAACAGCAAACAGAGAAAGCTACAAGATTAATTGCAGAGCTCACGTAGATTGATTCAGTAGAAGCAAATTTGATATTTATAAAATTTTCAAAATGTTGTTAAAATACATGTACAAAAAGTTAGGTTTTAAAGCATCAGAACATAGGAAATGTGAAGCTGAGTTGGCATGCACCCTCAGCTACTCCCTATACCACTTTTTTTTTTTTTTATCAAAATAGACCTGAATCCAAAATTATCACACATAGTGCTGTTTAAATTTCTAATAACAAAAGTCATGATTGAAGATGAAAAATTCAACAACATACATTAGATAAACTTGGACACGTCATTCATCCTTTACTACTTGATTAAACCAGTGAACTTCATTCATAAACCTGACATTCATTACTGGCAATGATCCTTTTTTTAATAACCTATGTGCTTACTATTTGAATTGATAAGACAATCATCCAAAAAGTAAACATTATATACCTTAAATAATTAGAAAATAATTCAGCCAAATACTGAACCACATCTGAACTATAATTTCCATATTTGAGAAACAAAATGTGTTACGTTCAGTTGTACAGCAATTTAAAAAGTCACAGGGCAGACATATTAGATTAATTTTGGCAAAAAGTCTATACTACCAATATTCTAATACTCATGTTTCATGCTCCTCTTTGTTCACTTGTCCATCATCTTTAATGATATTGAAGTCACTTCAACGGTTGCTAGGTTTAGCATGATATTGTAGGTATGGGATCCTCTACTTGGAAACCTGTAATCCAGAAAGTTGCAAATTACAGGGAGACCATCTCCAATAGAATCATTTTTAAACAATGAATTAAATTTTTTTTCAAATATTTCCTTTTTCCACTGTAAAAAAATAGAACAGCCCTCCATACACTGCCATATTCAGATTGATTTATTTTGTAATATCTAAGTAAATCTAGTGCAAATGGACTTGCTGAGTAATAATTGAAGATGTTTTACTACTCATTTCAGCAGTCTCCTCACTTCAATTAAAGCTGCTTGGATGAGTAGTGAAACATCAACAATGATTAATCAGCAAGTCCAGTTGCTCTAGATTTACTTCTACTATATATACTGTACCATGATCTGGATGAATGAACACCTTCATTAACGTAATTTAATAATCCTTCCAACCAACATGCCAACAGACTTTAAGACACTGTTCATTGAGACACACACATTCACACTTTGGCAGTAATCCATAGCAAACAATCAGCATCTCTTCTTTTTTTTCTTCAATCAGCTGCAGGTTGCAATGGGTTACTGCCCAGATGCAGATTTGCCTGGAGTTGATAAATGAGCCACCACTGTGTAATTGCTGTGACTACTTTCAAATGTGCTAAGTACAGTATTTTGTTAATAATTCTGTGATAGAAGCCAACAGACTGGGCAATTGGACCAGGGGAAAATTTGTTAAATGACTTCATGCCTGATGGGATATGAATTGTTGAACTACTGCCATACATACAAGATTGTGGCAAAAAGAATCACAGATTGATTCTCAGACACAATGTACTAAAGTATAAAATTGTGCATTTAGTTCATAATACTCACATCTTGCACAGGTGATGTAAAAGTTACCTTGCTATTTTTGCATTGCCACTGTATATTGAGGTTCAGTGCCTGACCCATGGGGGCAGATTATATACTGAAGTGCAAATATTTTCTGGCAAAACACTGCCAGATTTGGTGTTAATAAATCTGGTGTATTTCCAAGTCAACACTGTTTAACTAGAATCCCAATTACAACATTGTGTCCAAACTGTTGCTGGTGTAATTGTGCAAGCATATTTCCCCCATGCATAAGCATTGAAGTATGTGGGATACTATTATGGAGCATATGATGTAAATAATAAGATGCTATATAATTACAATAATAGTTCGCCAGGTGAGAACTGAAAACAATACACCAAATCTGACAGTAAATATGCATAGAAGTATGAATCTGGATTCTGAACAGTTTTCCTACTTGTAAAGATCAACAAAAAACAGTGTTGAACTTTAATACAGATTTTGGTAAAAATAAAAAAACTAAAATAATTAACAAAACCTCATATTTGCAAAATGGAGGACACACTTCAGGAACTAAAACACTGCAAACCTTTCTCATAAAATATATATATATATATTTTTAACATAAGCAATATAATGTAAAAATATGTTAGATAAATATTTACAAGATTTTTGCAAAGCAGTTTTATACTGAAAAAAATGAAAAATCATGGGGAAATGTGTTCATGGTGCTCACATAATAAGCTCTGTCTGTGTTTTTCCAATTGAAAACAAATCAGCACTGTTTTAATGTATGTCTGGGATAAACACAGGGTCAACAAAGCAGCCTCTTAAGACTAATGGTAAGTTAGTCAATACTACATTACTCTCTCCCATTGTTATACTTCCAGAAATAAAGCTGGGAGAGGATTTTACCAGATGAGATTTGGCATTTATAATAAGTTAGATTTTTGTGTCTGTATATTTCCAGTGGCTCCTCCAACATCTTTTCTTCAAAAGTGTCTAATTCATTAAGCTCTATTTAACTTATAGAATTATATTGTAATGTAGGGATCATTTCTGCTATAATGGTCTGTGGGAAAGCTTTTATAGGGTTAGAGTATATTTCATGGTTGAATAACTTCATGGGAATGGAAAATAGCCCCCAAAAATAACACATTGAGACAAAAAAAAATGTATTTGTTAGATTCTGGTAAAGAAAGTAATACATTGAGATACACACTTCAGGGTGTGGGCATGAACATATGAACAATTTGATCACTTTTCTTAGTTGCACGTTGTCAGTAATGTTCCAGATAGAAAAAGAGGGAGTCTGGAGAAAACATGTTTGGTATGTAAAAATCAATTCAAAGAAATTTTTGACATATAACACTGTTTTACTTTAGGATGGTGATACAAATTGTCCATATGATGATATCCATTTAAATAGAATACTAAGAATGCTGCCTTAAGGTTAGCTCAAGCAGAAGAATGTAAACAAATGACCTTTCAAAATACATAATTGTAAAAAAAACTGGTTTATTTAAAATGAAATGTCACAACTTTATTTAAGGTTGTCTAAATAATATATATGGGGGACTATAAAAAAGGAATTGCATGATGCCAGTATCCATTTAAATTAAATGAATCTATAGCACATAAACCATACTATCTACTATATTCAGTCAATAATACATTACTCTCTACCATTGTTATACTTCCAGAAATAAAGCTGGGAGAGGATTTTACCAGATGAGATTTGGCATTTATAATAACAGTTAGATTTTTGTGTCTGTATATTTCCAGTGGCTCCTCCAACATCTTTTCTTCAAAAGTGTCTAATTCATTGAGCTCTATTTAACTTATAAAATTATATTTTAATGTAGGGATAATTTCTGCTATAATGGTCCGTGGGAAAGCTTTTATAGGGTTAGAATATGTTTTTAAACAATGAGAATGAAAAACAAAATCAGGTACATTCACCATCATTTGCATCCATTCTGAAGAATACAATTCCAATATATTGGGTTTTCAAAAGAGCAAAAAGCAATTTTACACTGAATGATATGCTGAGGCCCTATTATATATGCTAAACAGTAGTATATGAATCAATCTGTTTTGTAGTTATTGTTATAAGAGTTTTTCATAACATTTTTCCAGTGGTATTAACTGGCTGACTCTAGCATGAACGAATATTTGCATAAAGCATGGCTAGTTTTTTTTAAGAAGTACAGTTTAGGAAGTCTCCTAAAAATGTTTTTATACTTAAATATTAAAAGTAAATAAACTACCACGACAATTGAGGTACATGCTAATAGGTGCCCATTTAAAATAAACCATCTATTTTTTCCTTTACTTCCTACTAATGACAATTGACCTTGAAAATGTCACATTTGCTTTTCAATTTCCTTCTTGTAAATGTATAGAGTTGTATTAGGGCAGCTACACTATTTGTAGAAGGGTTTTATCAAAAGAATATAAACCCCCCCACTATTGCCTGAATTGAGAAAATGCTGAAGCATTATTCAGTTCCTATTAGAATTAATAAAACCCTGAGTGGCTGGCTGTGGGCCTTTGCTTGTAATGATAATGGTAGTATTCATATAGAAAAATGTTATATACACAGATACATTTAATGGACAATCACCATGCAACTCAAATATTGAGTGGAAAATTCAGTTAGCAATATCAAGACAGGAAGACATACAATAGTAGCAGCAACATGCACTGTTTGCATGCCTTTTATCCAGGTGATGTACATACAAGAGAGCCTTTGGATATTATGCATGGTCAATTATCACACTAGAAGACACAAGACTGTAAAACATGGAACATGTAAATGTAAGCCTCCAGTCATTATAAAAGAATGCAGTTTCAGTCACTAGAATATATACTCATTCCCCATCAGGGGAAAAAAAAAAAAAAAGACTCATTCTGGTTGTTGCACCATGTACAGAGCAGGCCCTTTTTATTATTTATAAAGGATAATCACAGCACTGACCCTTTATTAAGTATTACACTCAACAACATAAAAGCTAAGGAAAGCCCATTTTTTAAATTAAAACTCAACCAACAGACAATATTTCGGTATGAGTGGTGTATGTAGAAGACCAATAATGAAGAATGATCAGGTCTTTCTTTAATATAAGTATGCCATTGCTCTTTAAGAAAGAAGGTTGCCAAAATGAACAGCCTACATTTAAGTTGCATCACTCCTGGACTAAGAAGTAAGTCAAAGAATACTTAGTGTATCTCTTGTAGCCAATAGATACATTATTTGTGCACTGTTAATTGCTAGGCTAATACCATTTCTGCAGCTATTAATTCCAAACAGAAAATGCACCCAAATAAACTAACTTAAGGGTAAAAAAGAGTGAATGTAGAACCAGAACTTGCTTCTAAACGTCCACATACAATTCATAGTTACCAGAAAGTTCCACCAACCAAGATCTGCTTTGTATTACAATTAGTTTTACTGACAGTTTAGCCTGTTCATGGGTCATGATTCCATGACTTTTGTCTGCCACCACACTTAATAATCCCTCTGCCAAAACTTGCAGTAAAAAAAATCATAGCTATCTTTCATGATAAGTCTAGCCATTGCATTACTGTATATATCACACTATGAAGATACTTTTCCCCTAAGTAACATCAGCCTTAAATTTCTCTCTCATTCTGGAAGGTATTAAAATTTATTGAAAACGGAGCAATTCAGAAGGTCTGGTATGTTGGTATTAACTTGCCAAACAATAAAAGATATATGTGTAAAGACGTAACTAAAGTTTTATGGTTTTTACACCATAGGCTATATTTTGGTGATTAAAGAGAAGGTAGAAAATGTACTTATAAATGTCACAGGCAGAAAGAAGCTACAGACACATTCACTTGCAGCCAAAATCAATGGATGGTAATAAAATAGACTTTCATGCGAGTTACAGTATATTTGTTGTGCGTAATGAGACCTTCACACTTGAAATAATTGTAACAGTGTTACATTTCTGATTCACAGTGTTAATCATTAATTACATTTAACATGACCATTAGCCATAGACACAGTGGGCATCACTGAGGAACCTGGTTCTGCATGTTCATCAAAACGTAAACGTAGGGTGTTCCGGATAACAAGTCGTTCCATGATAAAGGATGCACAGAACCATGGAATGGCATATTCCAGGGTAATCAAACCCATGAAGTCAAAATCAAACTGTGAGTAGTCCCAGGGACAGGCATTAAATTGTCGTAAAATGAGACCTGTACTGAACTCCCAGATGTATGTCCACAGGGTATAAATGAGACATCTTATTAAAATGTTGCACTTGTCTTTTAAATATAAGTACATCTTCTCTAAAATGAGGATAGAGGTGCCATAAATAAATAGAGCCCACACACTAGTAACTCCAGGAAATTTCCAGTTGTAGTTGACCACAAAATCCCACGCCGCTGTAAACATTACCTCACAAAAATAACCATGAATTGCATAGAGGTACCAACGGGACAGAGCTGTAAGGGGCTCTGGAGGTGCCATGCTTCCAGTTCTTGTCATGCCTTAAAATAAACTGCAAAATAATTTTAACAGTTATTAACTCATTCTTTATTTATTTATTTTTTTATCCTTTTTTTAATTGGTATTCTTTACAAATATACAATATATATGTTAGAAGTCTGATGCAGACAGGATAATACTACTTATGACAAGGCTAAAACCTTTTCTCAAATACATTTAATACGTTTTTGAAATATTTATATATAAATTTGTGTGTTACCAGAAGTTTTTTCAAATAAAGTAACTTGCATTTCAAGTTTAACTGGTAGAGCAAAAATCCATGAAAGATGTTTTTTGGCCCTGTGTTCTATGATAAGCCCAATATAGTTGTAAAATACAGATAAAAAACCATGACATTTCCCATCATAAGAAAACTATCATCTGGCATGATAGTTTGCAGAATTTTCATTAGACAAGCCAACACCGCACAGACTATGTTCTCATCCTAATTTGACTTTCCATTATACAATATAGGATAATTTCCTGTAACTATGTCTAATTCCATTACAGCTATTTCCATATAACCACAATTCCCAAAACTTCTTTTCCGTTACTTAGTTCTCATTTTGTTCCTTACCAGTAAGGAGATTATGGAACAGATGAGATAAAAGGGGAATATTTATTAAATCTGATTGTAAATATCTCGAAAATGCAAACATTTCTTCACTAGAAAACTCAAATTTTTAGAGAAAAAAAAAGTGAATTTTTTTTTAGATGTATTACACCCCAATGCTGCAAAAAAAACATGAATTCAAAAAATCTGACTGCTTGAGGTCCTGTATAAGACAATGGGTGAGGCACCTATCTAAATTTTAAGTTTTTGTGGTCTGCGCTGGGTTTAGCCCGAAAATCCAAAAAAAAAAAAAAACCTAGAAAATTTGAGCAATTTGGGAAAAAGCCAGAAAAATTACAGCTATTCTGGTTTTCGATCAAGTTTTTCTGTGATCCAATTAAATTAATTTTTTTATTAATAAATAAGCTAAAAATGGGAAAAGGATTTTGGGCGTGTTTTTTTTTAATATGAGGTAAATTCAGATTTTAGTACATAACCCCATTAATGAGAAAAATATATCTCATACATTATGACATGAAAACTTATTAGAAGTATTATGAGAAATTCAAAACTGAATAAGGAGATATGTTTTTCTCATCAATTTGATTCTATGACTCCAAAG
Source organism: Xenopus borealis (assembly GCA_024363595.1). Classification (NCBI taxonomy): domain Eukaryota; kingdom Metazoa; phylum Chordata; class Amphibia; order Anura; family Pipidae; genus Xenopus; species Xenopus borealis. Next base: position 104,453,144 of record CM044445.1, read on the forward strand.
TTTGGCTATGGGAGGTATTAAAGAAGGATGATGTTAAAAAAAAAAACAGTGGAGGCTTACATAGGGAGAAACTGTACTACTAACACTTTCACAGAAACTAGGGAAAATTTTACAATAAACTAAAAAAACTTACATGAATCTTATTTATTATGTTATGCAGGAGATAAAGAGATAAAATGCTTTTAACTTTTAATAAATCTTTTTTGTTAATTTTTACATTTTTCTTTGATCTTCTAAAACTTAAAGCTATGCAGTTATCTTACATGACAAAGGAAGACAAATAAACACTGTAATGAATGTGTGATGTACAGAAGAACAATGAATAAGATTATTTTGCCAACCCAGAAACACTGCAACCCTGTAGTAGTGAACATTCATAAGTTCAAAACTATCCCTGAGGTCCCATATCTTTTCCCCATATGTTTTCTCAGTAATATATTTCAGAGTACCCAGAGGCCCTGGGGCGCATAATGGAAATATGGAAAATTATCTTGCTGCACACAACTTGCAGCTAAGTTATTGCTCTTAACCACAGTAAATAAATCATCAAGCACTGTGGTTCAATAAAAATTAGTAATTGGCAATCTACATCTGCCTCATGGGTTTCTCACCTTTTAATGAAAACAGAATCCAAACATTTAGGGGCAAATTTATCAAGGGTGGAATTCCGAAGTGAAAAAACTGCAAAAGTCAACCATCACAATTTTTTTTAACTATATTTTCGATCGAAAACAGACTGTTTAAATAAGGGTATGTTAAATAAGGGCACAAGCTTAATTCCACTGCAAACCACAGTTGTTCATGAAAGCAAATAGTCAGTAGCATGAATCTGATCACTCAAAGGAGATCAATCTTTACAAATACAGTAGAATCCCCATTTTACCCCCTGATTTTAAGTTTTCCCTCATTTTACATTGTTGTTTTGTGGTCCCACCTATATATTATGCATAATACATTTCCCTGATTTTACATTTTCTGGCCCCCTGAAAAACGTAAAACGAGGGTTCTACTGTACATTAGAGGACATTATAGAAAAATAGCAGGGGACCTTTTTACCTATAAAGAGCATCACCGCACCAGAGGCCATCCCTTCAGACTAGAAGAAAAGGACTTTTAATTGAAGCAGTGTAGGTGGTTCTTCACAGTGAGGACAGTGAGGTTGTGGAATGCACTGCCCAGTGATTTTGTGATGGCTGATTCTGTTAATGCTTTTAAGAGGGTCTTGGGTGATTTCTTGGACAAACATCTGATACTAAACTCTGATACTAAACTTTACAGTTAGAATAGATATGGGCATATATAATATATGGGAAACAATTGAGGGGTGTGTGTATGGATGCTGGGTTTTCATTTGGAGGGGTTGAACTTGATGGACTTTGTTTTTTTCAACCCAATTTAATTATATAACTGTAATCGTGAAAATTAAAATTTAATATTAGCTTCATCTTGCTGAAATTATACACTTCCTATACACAATCAATTATTAATTCTGTATGGTTTAAGAAATAATCAAGTTACTTTTCAGTATCTTACTCTCCACAGCCTATTACTCTTCATGCTATAAATACTGAGGTCTATATATATATACTGGGGTCTGGGTCAGATTTTGATTGACAGGTAAGTCTAAATAGGGCTCCCTTTATTAGCAGAATAATCCAAATAAACTCCAGCACAAACAAAATGTAACCAAATAACAATATACCCAGCAAGTAAGTGCATAGTCACAGGATTTCCATCAGAGCTGGTTATTTTTAAAGAGTGAGCACCTAGGTTAAGGGTGCAACCCCTCAAGGGATGTAGTAGACCTAACTGTCAATCAAAAACTGACTCCACCTACTGCATAAAGACAGAATGAAGAGAGAGACAGGTTGCTCAGAGGGGAGAATGAAAAGTAACATGATAATTTCATAAATTGTACATAATGTTTTATTTATTTTATTTAGAATGTTTCTTGTTTCAGTCTTTGTTGTCTTGATAGAACCCCTTTAAAAACAAACATGGCAACTTTCAACTTTAAAGAGTACAGATGCAGCCACTTGGATTTGTGTGTTAAATGTGTTGTGACTCAGGGTTAATTGAAGAAACTGTGTTAACTAATGTCATCTTAACTCATTTAATGCATTAAACCTTTTCATTAGTAGTGATGGGCGAATTTATTCGCATGGGGCGAATTCGCGGCGAATTCCAGCGATTCGCCGCTGGCGAATAAATCCGCGAAACTGCAGCAAAAATTTGCCTCAAAAAATTCGGCAGCAAAAACGAGTCGCGCGTCGTTTTTGACGCGACGAAAACGACGCGACACGCGCTGAAAATGACGCGACGCCTCAAAAACGACTCACGACTCGTTTCGCGAATTTTTCGCCAATTCGCGAATTTCTCTGAAAATTCGCGAATTTTTCGGCGAAGCGAAACGCGGGAGTTTCGCCCATCACTATTCATTAGTATAGAAAAGCTCCATTGTTTTCACTGGTGAACTCTAATTGGATGGGATGCTGTGACACAATATTCTGTGTTAAGTGGGAAAAATGGGATAGATGCGTTGTTATTCTGTGTCAAACACACAATCCAAAGGCTTCATCTGCATGTCTAAAATTGCTTTATGTTCAGCTGCAGACATTTTTTACATCCCTTAGCTTAAATGTCTACAATACCTGTTGTTATGCATCCCTCTGTGAGTGCCATTAAAATGCATTTTGAAGATGTACTCATGTCATTGGAACGCTGGAAGATATATTTTCAAGAATTCCTACATGTAGGGATGATCTGGTTATCTTATTGTTTAGTGCTTTCTGATGCAGCCAGGCCTCTCCGATGTTACTTAGTAGTGAGACTAAGCACATTGACCTAAATAGAATAGTGCTGTAGGCATGCACTCACTGCTAACCTAGAGTGCAAGTGCATTTTCTTTGTTTTGCTGGTTAATGGTTTAATTTGGTCATCTTGAATAAAATTAACTTGACATTCAGATTACCAATGTTTAAAACACAAACCACAAAAGATTGATTTTTCATTATTAAGTTATATTACATTCAAAACATTATAGCCTTCATGAAATCATCATCCGCTGCATACATTTAAAAAGAAAAATGGAAAATTTCTGGCACAAACTTGGAGACTTGGATCATTGCATTCATTATGTTTCATGTTCTTTTGGGCTGGTAAAAGAAGCCCTGAGTATAGGTGACATGCCTTTCTGCTAATATAGTCAGTCTCTTGTCCTCTATTCAACAAATAAAAAACTAATTTTTCCATAATTTATTTACTCTTGCAAGCAGGTCCAGACTGTGGGTTTCGGCAAATGCCAGATGGGCCGCTTGCTTTAAGATGTAAATGGGCTGCTCACCTCAAAATGCAAAGTAGGTCTGTCTTTAATATGTAAATGAGCTAATCACTTTAGAAATGTAAATGAGCTGTCTGTAATAGTCAGCTACAGCTAAGCCAATGGCTGCATTTGTTAGTGCACATGCCAGTACTTCAGTGACCAACTTCAGTTAGTAATATTAGAGTTGCCTGCTATCTGCCCAGTCCCTTATGATTAAGATAAGTATGTTGGCAACTGGAGGATTCGTGCTCAGAACAGTCACTTCAGGCTGTATATGGAAAACTGTGATATGTAGCATTAATTGAATGAGACAGCCTAGTCTCTTTAAGTATGCCACACTTTGGCCCTGTGACACACATGGTAATTAAAGTCCTCTTATCTGCCAGGGTGCATGGTCTAGCTGGTCTAACTGATAGGATATTTGTGATAGAAACTTGGGGGAGATATTTTTTGCAAGGGCCAGTTCCAGCACATAGGGTTGCTGGGGGTTATATGGTAATTGACTCTTAAAGGAGAAGGAAGCCCTAAAAATGAATCGGACAAAAAAATGCCATGTTTTATATATTGAACTTATTTCACCAGCCTAAAGTTTCAGCTTCTCAATAGCAACAATGATCCAGGACTTCAAACTTGTCACAGGGGGTCCCCATCTTGGAAAGTGTCTGTGACACTCACATGCTCAGTGGGCTCTGAGCAGCTGTTGAGAAGCTAAGCTTAGGGGTTGTCACAAATTATCAAGCAGAAAACGAGGTTGGCCTGTAATATAAGCTGATGCAACAGGGCTGATTATTAAATGCTGATGCTAGTTGCACTGGTTTCTGAGCTGCCATGTAGTAATTATCCATATTAATTACTAATCGGCCTTATACTGTGACATTTATATTCTATGTGTACTGTATATTTTAAGTCGCTCCCTAATCGCAGTAACTGACATCAGCACAGAGCATGTGCAGTGACTCAACAGAAGAGAAGATGGGGAGCTACTGGGGCATCTTTGGAGACACAGATCTTTACTGCTAAACGGCTGTGGTTGCCTGGGGTTGGTACAGAAGCCCAAAACATAATGTACAATATTTCTAGCTTACTTCTTTAGTTTAACTTTACTTGGAACACATCAAAATTTGTGCAAAGTCTGTTACACAGAACCAAATAAAAATGAAAATTGTTGCATTCAGGTTATCAGAGCATTCAAGTCACATGACAAGTATCCATTTAACTGAAAATAACCTTATTATAGAAGACAAGAGAATCTGAGGCAAGATTGTCAGCATAACTAATGCTTTATTTAGAAAACAACTATAGAGAGCCTTGTTGAAAGTTTTCGGGAACAAAGAACAATATTTGAAATGTATCACAAACAGCATCAGATGAAACCCTAAGGGCAAGAGCACACAGAATGCTTATCTCCGCTGCTCTTTTTTTCTGCGAGAGAAGCAGCTCTGCAATCTGTGTATGTGCATTGGAGGTAAGTTTCTGCCTGAATGTAGGTACACAGAGTTTAGCAGATTAAAAAACTGCTTTTATGTTTTCCTGTGACCTTTCCCTAAAAATGTCAGCCAGTTTTTATGCCGAGGACTTCCCACACCAGTCAGCTGAAATGAAGAAGCTGCTCGGATGAGTAGTGAAACAGTTATTACTCAGCAAGTCCAGTTGTTTTAGAATTACTTAACTAGATTTATCATGATCTGGATGAATGAAAATCATATGGCAACATTTATCTAATAAGCAAATAACACCCATTCTTCAATTGTCTGTGTACAGCTGAGATTACAGTTGTTCAAACAGCAAAGGGCATATGGCAGGGAGGGTTAGCTAGTCAGCAATATCATGTCAGACACCTGTAGTTTTGTAAAATTGCTAAATGACCTTTGTATATTACTTTTATATTTCCTAAATCCTCACCTGCCTTATGTAGTCCTTATAGGGGGCACTAGGATTGAGTGTCTCCAACAAATGTGCCAATAACAGTATTGTCATAAGTTAATCATTCAAGTAAGCAGTTGTTTCTGGTGCTTCTCTATCTATACGCTACGCTAAGTTTATAGGTCTGATAACCACAACACTAAGCTCCTTTAGTACTCTGGGGTTACTACCTTTCTTTCAAATAGTTCTAATTATAAAATGTCTTTCAACTACCAAACCAGCCATATATGTTCCATAAGGGGCAGATTTATCAAGGCTCGAATTTCGAAGTGCAAAAACTTCAAATTTGAATTAAAAAAGACCAACCAAAATTAGATATTGTTTTGATCAATTCAAATTTTTAGCACATTTGATTCAACATTTCCCCCCCCCCAAAAAAAAATTCACTAATTGACTCCATATAGGATTCTAGGAGGTCCCCCATAGGCTAAAACAGCAATTTGGAAGGTTTTAGATGGCAAATGATCAAATAAAAATTTTAAAAAAGAGACAATACATAATTAATTTAGCAAATTTAATTTTCAAATTTTTTGCAAAGTTGAATCATATTCGAAACCATTCCCTAGTCGAAGTACACAAAAATAACTTGAAAATTCTATTTTTTTTCAAATTTTCACTCTGACTCTTGATTAATGTTCCCCTAAGTATATTACATTGAGTCTATTAGAACAAAAATCTTCATTAAAGGGGTGGGTCACCTTTAGTTAACTTTTAGTATGTTACAGAGTGGCCAGATTTTCAATTATCAATGCACGGTTGCTAGGGTAATTTGGACCCTAGAAACCAGACTGATAAAATTGCAAACTAGAGAGCTGCTGAATATAAAGCTAAAACAAAACAAAAAACCATAAAATTAAAACCAATTCCAAATTGCTTCATAATATAACTCTCTGCATCATACTATGGGTGAACAACCCCTTTAAATGGTTCCTTGTAGGTGTACACAGATCAAAGAAAGCCACTTAAACTTACTGCAGGACTCAAATCCAAAAGGTCTGAAAATCACTGGCATAATAAATAGTGTCTAAAATACATACACTGAATTCTTATATTGTTAGAAAATTAATGAAATCCCTACAAAAAAGATCTTTACCTTTTCTCTTCTTGATCTTTTCTCTTCAATGTATACAGTGTCCAAAATGTTGTTCTTTTGGAAAAAGATATCAGTAGCCCCTTTAGGTCATCACTGAAAACAAGGAGTATAAAGGTTAACGCACATAATGAGTACAAATAAACTCAGATTAATGATCAACTACAATAATTAATAAGTGCCCGGTTACAACCAGTTGCAGTGGGATAAGAACAAAAGAGCGTACACCAAAGGTTCTTGTCTGCACTTCTAAAGTTTTAATTCTATCTTGTGCTCAACAAAACCATAAACAAAGCACAGGATTATCAGGACATTTGCACTGAACAATATACTGTGATATACAGCATAATGGCTTGAGATCATCTTTACTAACAATGTGATGGCATAATGTGTAGGTATCACAAGTGGAGTATAACCTTAGAGTAACACAACATGGAAATTTGCTGGCAGTTTCCAAAATGTATTTACATGTGCAGCCAAAAAATGTTTATATAGTATATTTATTTGAAGCTATTCTGACTATTTCTATAGTGGTGAAATCAACTGTTTTGCCACAGCCACATTTTTAAATCAAGAAGCTGTAGAATGTCCCTGGATCCCAGTTGTTTGCAGTAAATGAAGTTCTACCGAAAGAGGAAACAAACAAAGAAGTTCTGCACAAATATGTTCCCCTCTGATTTATGTAATGATTCAGCAGTAAATCTGGTACACAAAGTAACAGATTAACAACACATGATTGATTATGGCTTAGCAAATGGCTGTAACTGATAAATAAATGTGAGATGATTCTTGAAGAACTTTTATGAATAGACCACAGTGGATGAGGGTATATAGTGCCCTTTTTTTGTGACGCCCAAAAGCACAAATTCACTAAACTGCAAATTTGACTGAACAATACCTCTTTCTCCAGAGTTTACTCAGACCAGGAGAACTGATAAAACTAAGTTACATCTACATCATCATGTCTAGGACATTAGATGATCTCTTCTGTCTTCATTATGGCTAATTGGACATGTGTTTGAAAAAGTGTCCATTTCAAGTATTTGCACCAACATTATTAAAGATGTCCATACGACTTTTAGTTACCCGTCCTAATCAAATTATCCCAAGTGCAAGATTGCTAGTGAAGTTCTGGTAGGCAGAAAATAACGTTCACTTCACATTTTAGTGAATTAGTGTAGTGGTAGTGAACATGCACCTGGCGAAGTGAAATTTTGCCCTTAAATTAATTTACCTCTTTGTGTCAGTTCAGGTATAAAACATGGTTTCCCTGGTGCACCAAAGAAATCTCCAGCAATTAGTCTAACCCATTCAATAGCGGTGACCAGCTGTTAGAAAAACCCTATAGTTAGCACTCAGTCTTGATTTCCCTGTTTCTCAGCAACTTACCGGGAGACCCATGCAATTTCTAAGGTTTCTTTCAACCAAATTGGCAGAAACAGTAAAATGTAGGGCTATCAACGTGCAATCTTGATGATGGACCTCACTGGGCCCCCAGAATCCAAGATGATGTGCCTTTAAAAGTAAAAACAGATTTGCAGAAAATGAGTACTTGATAATATCAAGAGTTAAAAAAAAATAGATCCAAAGGAATCACTTTCCCAACCCAATATACCAGTTTGTAAGTTTTTGTGCATTAACTGCAGATCCAATATCAAGTACATTCTCTAATGGAACACAACACATTAGGAAAATGCAATACAAATCTGTATATTGTGTTACACCACATTTTAAAGGGATTCCTACTTTAAATACTGTACCTCTACATACACACACATCCAGCATATATTAATTCCTGTTATTTTTTTATTTTAAAAGTGATAATCACACATACCTATCCTGCCAATTACAAGAATAGTAATATAGTAATAGAACATAAGGAATGTTTGACACACTTGCACAGGAAAAAAACATTACTTCCTTTCAGGAGCTCCAATTATTATTATTATTATTATTATGTATTTTTAGAGAGCCAAAATTGTAGCCACAATAAATCATGAACAAGCTAGCACTCAGTACACTGTCTTGATCCGGAAATAATTAATTATTTTAGAAGTCTTCTCTTTCTCTATCCACCATATCTTGCAGATTAATTAACATTCCAAACAGAGCTAAAAAAATAAATAGTACTATTCATATAGTAAAATCCCACGTATATTTAGCAGTACTCAACACAGAATTGAGTTGTGTCACAGGTACACATGTATACAGTAGTACAGAGTAAGATTGACAGCATAGGAGAAGCATTAGACAAATACAAAAGGTCCTCTGCACTCAACCCATTATCAGTATATTTAAGACATTGAGACATTCTGTGCATACAGCTACTAAAAAATGCCTTACCCTTTAAACAACAGGGATTGTTTGTCCATATATTGCAATATATTTAAGCTGGCCAACTACGTCAAAGTCATCCCATATCTGGCCAGTCCTACGCTCAATTTTCATCTGATTCACTAAGAATTCCATTGCTTCATTAAACATTTTACAAAGGGACTAAGTTTTACCTGCAACATAGGAGAAGCATTCTCCAACACTGAAGCTGATGGGGAAGAACCTTTACCGGTACATAGTAAATATCAATGGTCAGTGAAAACCAAATTTCAGAAATAAATCTATTGCATGTAGCTATCCATGTCAAAAGTGTCTTAAAGTGTCAATGCACCCTGCACACAGATGAATTGCCATAAGACCTTCACTCAAAGCAGAGATCTGCTTTCCCCTGGAGTGCTAGATTCATGAGAAGTGGGCGCCTAAATTTTCCTTACCCTCATTCAGATGCACAAGTGAGTGTCAGCCGGTGCAAGCTTAAATGGGACCCTATACTCACCACCTAACCTATGGAAGGCAGTAAGAACAAAGCTATGTTGTACCTTCCTTTGTTACAGGTACAGGATTTTTAAGTTACATGTGGATTTCTGAGCTCGGAATTTAAAAAGTGTGAATCAATCTTACACCAAATCACAAAGCTCCTCTGCTATCTTCTATAAGGGTGATGGCACATTAAGGGGGTTATTTATTAAAAGTTGAATTTTAGAACTATGTGAGCTTTTTTAAACCTTGAAAGAACTCACAACTTGAATGGTTTCTAATTTAAGAAAAAAAAATATAATGGAAAAAAACAATTTGGAGTTAGCAACCAGAAAACTCAAACTGATCAAGTTTTCATTGAAAAAAACTTTAAATCACTTGAAAAACCTTGAACATCATGAAAACTATTACCATCTTCAAATGGTTCAAGGGACCTCTGCCTTTGACCCCTACATGACCTTGACAGGTGGTGTATTTTCGGATTCTAGCTATTTCCATGGTTTAGGTATAATAAACCTGAAAAAAGAATCTATTTTTTTTTACCAAAAAATAACCTGAAAAACTTGAATACATTTGCCCCTAAATATTTTGTTACCTACATTAAATCTCCTCTACTGTGGGTGACAACAGTCTGAAGTCAATCAGAATATCCTCCAGCCTATCTGAATAACTTACTTGGGGCCAAGGAGATTTAGCATGGGCATCAAAAAGTCTGGTGTCCAATCACCCTAAAGTGTTTGCCTTGTTCTATTATTGGTTACAGGACAACCCCTACATAATTCTTGAAGTTCCGCCTGCAGTCTTGTGATTTTATACAGTCACAGAACTTTGAATACCATTACACAATTCAGTACAAGCAGTACCTTTGCCAAAATATCAATACATTACACAGGGTGCAGAATGGTAACAGATTTTTCTGTAAGTTTTATAATTGTCTCACCAGTTGGCAAAAATAGAATAACCAAAACAACCTCCGTGTTAGAGAGGATCAAAACTTCAAAGCTCATTAGGAAATACAATTTTACTTGGATAGAATATTACAACCAAAACACCCATGTTTGCAAATGGTTTATAATTAATTACTAGTGATGGGCGAATTTATTCGCCAGGGCCGAATTCGCGGCGAATTCCCGCGATTCGCCGCTGGCGAATACATTTGCGAATCACCAGCGAAATTTCACCAAAAAAAAACGAGTTGCGCGTCGAAATGACGCGACACGCGTCGGAAACGACGCGACGAGCCGAAAGCGACGCACGTCAAAAGCGTCCCGCGACTCGTTTCGCAGATTTTTCGCCGATTCGCGAATTTTTCTAGAAATTCACGAATCTTTAGGCGAAGCGAATCGCGGGAGATTCGCCCATCACTATTAATTACTATACTGTATCTCTGAAATAATAAAACAGTATCTTTTATCTGATGGTAGATACTGTGTTGTCAAAACTAGTGTTGTGCGAATCTGACCCACTTTGCCAAAAACTTGCTAAACAGTGATAATTCTCTGAAATGCATTGTAATCTATGGGTAACAAAATGTTTTTGACGTGAGACATATTTTGTGCAACAATTTATTTCACCCATTAGGGTCTAGGGCAGGGATCCCCAACCTTTTGAACCAGTGAACAACATTCAGCATTAAAATGAGTTGGGGAGCAACACTAACATGAAACATATTCTAGAGGTGCCAAATAAGTGCTGTGATTGGCTATTGGTAGCCCCTATGTGGCTTGTCAACCCACACTGAGGTCCTGTTTGGCAGTGCACCTTATTTTTATACAACCAAAACTTGCCTCCAAGCCTGGAATTTAAAAATAAGCAACTGCTTTGAGGCCACTGGGAGCAACATTCAAGGGGTTGGAGAGCAACATGTTGCTCACAAGCTATTGGTTGGGGATCATTGGTCTAGGGCATCATTTTCATTGCAAAACCCGGCAAAAACATTTGCTTCTCACTAGTCAAAACCAACCTATTGGATTAATTCATGTTTAAATCTTATTATAAGACTTGATTTATGGGGGAAAATTCACTAAACGCTAGCACTGATGCGCCAGTGTGACATCAAGTCGCAACTTCGCCGATTCACTAACATTGTCCCTGGCAAAAATTCGCTAGCGAAGTAGATAGACTTGCACAACTTCACACCTTTACGCCAGGCGAAGTTGCGCACTAAACTAAGCTAATTCACTAAGATGAAAATTTTTGTGAATGTTACCTCTTACACTAGACTTTACTTCACCAGGTCAGACCTGGCAAAGTTCAATACAGTAGATAGGAGTTTGAAAAAAAAGTCCCAAAATACGCTGGCATCTTTTACCATTTGTTGGGTGATAGTCTGAAAAAGAGCAAACATTTTTTTAGGGTTACCCTCCTTCCCCCCCTACATTTCCTAACATATGGCAACTAAGCTATACAGTGGGCACATGTTTAGTGCAATAGGACAACTTTATTTTATTTATTAAAGGTTTCCTCGGCTTGTGTAGTGTAATGTAGTGGCTGTAACATGCACCTCTATTATACGCGTAAGTTTTCGCCGTATGCAAATTAGGCATCGCTAGCGTAAATGCGCTTTGCCTGTCGAAGTAACACTAGCGCAACTACGCTACCGTTCGCCGACCTGAGTGTAATTTTGCACTTAGAAAAATAGATCACATGCATGTATATAGCCCTGCAAAATATAACCACTTTGCTATGAAACTAGACCTTTATGGACGAACCTACACCATGCAGAGATAAATTCCTTCACTTTTAGGTTTACATATCTTCTGAAGCATGACTCTATGGGGCAGATTCACTAAGATCCAAAAATTCGCCAGCGTAGGCTTCGCTAATGTTCCCCACACTTCGCCAGTTGAATTTTCACCAGCGCTACGCAAATCCACTAAAGTGCGAATTTACGCTCAGGTCGGCGAATGGTAGCGTAGTTGCGCTAGTTTTACTTCGCTAGGCAGAGCGCTGTTACGCTAGTGCACCTAATTTGCATATGGTGGGAACTTTAACTTACAATAGAAGTACATGTTACAGCCATTACATTCCACTACACAAGCCCAGGAAACCTTTAATAAATTATATAAAGTTGTCCTTTTGCCCTACATGTGCCCCCTGTATAGTTGAATTGCCATATGTTAGGAATGTAGGGGGGAAGAAGGGTAACCCCCCAAAAATATTATCGATCTTTTTCAGACTATCACCCTCCTATGCTAAAATACACCAGCATTTTTTTGTGACTTAAACCACCTATCTATTGTATTGAACTTCGCCTGGTCTGACCAGGCGAAATAACGTCTAGCGTAAGTGCTAACGTTGAGGAAAATGTTCATTTTAGTGAATTTGCGAAGTTACAATCCTTCGTCAGTGCGCAACTTTGCCTGGCGTAAGGGTGCGAAGTTGCACAAGTCTATCTACTTCGCAAGCAAAAATTCGCCAGAGCCGGGGTTAGTGAATTTGCCAAGTTGCGAAATGACGTCACGCTGGCGAATTAGCGCTAGATGCTTTGTGCTTTAGTGAATCTGCCCCTATGTTGCTACCTCTCACCTCAAGTATGCAGTGCTGTGTTAGGCTCTGAGAGCAGAGTGCAGAGATATTAAACTAGACTGGTAATATGAATGGGAGATTTAAAATATCAGTAACAACTCTCCAAGTTGTGGATGTTTACTCTTTACAATTTCATTAGAGGGCATTATATAGAGATGGCAGGGGATATTTTTCCCCATAGAAAAGATCAATAAAACAGAAGTCACCCATTTAGATTTTGACATAAGAAAATTAATGGATTCTATACTGCAGTCATTACCATGAGACATGGAAAACTGTGATGGAATAAAAAAAAATGATTGGATGTTATATCAAGAAAAAGAAAGATGAAAAAAGGATGTTAAATAATTTTTGAGGATGAACTATCAACTGGCCTGGGTAGGGTTTTACATGGATCATTTTGTAAAGTGTTTTGGTAGGGTTAAATTGAACCAAACTGTAACATTTTAGATGATTGTAACTGTCTGTAATAAAATAGCAATGCTATAATTCTATAAATACCATATCCAACTCTGTTTTCCATGAGAAGGCATTTGTATACTTCAGCAGGACATTACTGCAAATCAATAATTCAGCATTATCTGTAAATAATACTGTAGGTATACCAGTACACATGAAGAGTGTTTTTGTATGAATGCCCTGTAGCTGGTGATATAGTTATTGGAAACCAGTCTGGGTAAATATTTGTTAAATGTGTGACATAATGTGTTTGGATAGTCCGTGAATAAATCCTCGCATGAAAGGCAAACATTATATTTTGCCACCTGTGCTTAATCTTCTCCAGTGCCAATGACAAAACAACACAAGTTACTTTCTTGCAGGGATTAATATAAACTGGCAGTGGTAAAACATATGTATCATGAAGTACATTTACATAAATCCCAATAGTAAGGTAACAAAGTGTTTTATCTTAAGTTTTATTTTACCTGCTCCCTTTTCCTTTCAACAAGGACTAGTTGAATCAGTAAACAGAAGACAAGATCTTGAGAAATGCATATGGAACTTCTGCCTGGTCATCACTTTCCAACAGAGTATTAAGAAATGCCTTAATGTATCATATTGCAAAAGAGTGGAAAATACAACAGTATAGTATATAGATAGTATAACAGAGTCAAGTACATCAATTCTGCATTATGTATAACTGCAATAAGGTGTTGAAATAGCCACAAAAGTAAAGCATAAATAAAATACATTACATTTCTGCTTACTAACAGGCTGTTGACTGGTGAATGCAACTGAGCAATCAAATCACCAAAAAGGATAACATTTTCTTAATTAACTGTGGATCCCTCAAACTAATATCAATATACTGTACCATATATCAATAGGGTAAGAAAAGATTAGGGTAAGAATCATCTTTTTTCAATGGAAGCTTCTCCAGTGAGATGTTTTACACATGTGATGATAATCAAAATGGATAGGGTGGCAGAAAACGTATGTGTGGATATTGTACAGAGGAGGCTCAAGCTAGATATTTCTTATTACAGAATGATGACAAAACCAATTTTTGCCACACAGTATACTTTTGAACCATATATAAACAAATTAACAAATGCTTGTTCATGACAAAAATCATATGTAATCTACATCTTGCAACATCTTATTTAATAGACGAGAGATGATCAGTTTCAATGTAACTAGATTTATTTGTCTGGTTCTCGGACACTTGTTCTGAGGATGGGCTTCAGCATAAGGTCACTTCTGGGGTTATTTTAGGACACTCTTAAAACTGCCAAAAGAGGGACCACCAGGGATACACACAGGAGCAAGACATCTAAAGTTCACAAAGCTGCCCCTGAAGTAAACTTTTGCACATATTCATTCTGATGTTGCTTCTGCTCTGTACACCCTGCCCTAGATCAGAAATCCTGCATGAAGTGCAGAGCACAGCACTGGCAGATCCAAAGGAGTCCTGTACATGGTCCAAATTAAGTGGGATCTATGGGCATTCCATTGGTTACTTCTATGCTTCCCACATTCCACTCTTTTGCACTAGATAATAGAAACATTAACATTTGCTCCTCAGGGTACAACCTTCAAACAATCTTGCACTTACATTCTTGCCCAGCCTTGCAATCTGTTCTATTGACCTACACATATACAGTATACTGCTTTTGGTTAATGCCCAATAAAATTGGCCACAAATATGTGTGCCTATGTGCCCCAGAAAAATAGTTATATATCTTGCCAAACATAAAACATTTTCTGAGCATCAATCAAATCTTAAACTCTGTAAAGGAGGATATTTTTGCATCTATTATCTTCCACTTTTTCAAACAACACATCTAATTTTACCTTTGCCATGTAGAAAGCATTTAAGCCATGCCATGTAGTGTTTGTAGATGTTCTAGTAAACTAATATGCTATTTGCACAAGGAACCCCGACTGCTGTTTTTTTGCACCAGCCAAAGAAGACACAGATGTAAGAGGTGTGTAAAAGAATGCCCATGCCATGTCTGTGTGTTGCCCATACTAATGTGGTGCATGTTGCTTACAACATACAAAGGGGTGCAAACCTGGTGCCAGTATTTACACATTGCTTGTGCCTTAAGGCAAGCAAAACATTTGCAACAAGTGCAATTGTTTTGGAATTCTGGAGGAAACACTGCATTGTAGGGAAAACAAATCATGGTATTATTAACATGTGTTCATTAAGTTCCATCAAAAATCAGCACTGTACATATATGGGATCCATTATCCAGAAACCTGTTATTCATAAAACTCCAAATTTAAAGGAAGACCATATCCCATATAATCCACATTTCTGTAATAATATAATAGTAGCTTGTACTTGATCCCAACTAAGATATAATTCATCCTTAATCTTGTGAGTAGGAAATTTGGCTGATGGAATTGGTGCTGTCTGTTTTGGGCAGTTAGGATACTGCATGAGTTAAATTCTCACACTACAGTCCTGCCCTGGCCTCTATTAAGGATTTAAAGGGTAACAACCCAAACTGTCACAAATGGTGATTTGATTATTTTATGAAATACTATACTATATGAACTTTATATTTTGTTGTTTATTTAGCCATGCAGCGCTGGCCATTTCGTTGGACATTTTGTATTGGTACGTTGGACATTTTGTATTGATACTTGAAGAGATTGTATCTGGACCAGAAAGAATCAAAGTTTGGCAGAAAGAATCTGGACCAGAAAGAATCAAAGTTTGGCAATCTAATCATTTTTGGTTTGTAACTTCTTAAGCATTCAGTACTTACAGTTTCAACACAGAGGCTTGATCCCAGCAGATTCCTGTAAAAACACATAAAGAAAAATGCAGTATAGCTATTTGTATAGTATTACAAAAACATTAGCACAGTGGCAGTAGAACAAAATATTCACTAGATAGTATATGATATCCTTAATAGCAAAATTATGACTAAAAGTTTTCATTTTGTTAATACAATGATGACCATTATTTAAGGTGGAACAATGGCTGATAAGTCCTCAATAGTGATGGGCGAATCTCCCGAAAAATGTGCGAATTTCCAGAGAAATTCGCAAATCGGCGAAAAATTTGCGAAACGAGTCGCGGGACACTTTTGATGCGCACCGCCTCAACTTTGGCGCGTCGTTTCCGACGCGTGTCGCGTCAATTTCGTGGCGCATCGCTTTCGTCGCGTCAAATACGACGCGCGACTCATTTTTTTCCGTGAATTTTCGCCAAGCAAAATTTCGCTGGTGATTTGCGAATTTATTCGCCAGCGGCCCATCACTAGTCCTCAATCATATACAGTTTATCACTTCAAAAAATCCCATGAAGCAAGGAACCTAAGACATTTCCTCTCTTGGCTTGTCTGCAAATGTCCATGTGTGACTTCATTGCTGGCACAGGGACTGAATTAGGAAAAGATGTGCTTGTTTTGCAACTTCACCTTGGGTTTTCCTGAGTATGAAAAGCTTAAGTGATAGACAAGAATATCAATTTCCTGTAGTCCCTTTGTATAGATTATTGTCATCTTTTATTTACAAGGCATGGATATATTCTGCAACACTTTGCGCACACCACATTCAGTTCCTGCCCAAGTTGAGCTTTCAATAAAAGGTCCATATCATACACACACACACTGTGGCTAACTTTTAGGATCCAATTTACCCACCAATACGTTTTTAGAGTGTGGGAGGAAACCTGAGTACCCAAATCAAACCTAAGTAAGAATCATGGAATGAGCATACAAACTCACTGCAGATAGTGCTCTGTTTGGAATCAAAATGAATACCCTAGCACTGCAATGCTAACAAAACACTTAACATTGCATGAACAGAAAACACAAAAATCAGATGCCAGATAGAAATGATACCTTTTGAAGACACACTTGTATAGGTACAGGTAAATCAATAGTGCTCATTGTACTGCCTCATTTTCTTTAGGGCTGAATAACCCTTGTTGCTTTGTTAATGTTTATTATACTGGGATACATACTGGGATTTTTTAAATAAATATACTCAGAGTAAACCCGGGCCTAAAGGTCTTCCTTGGCCTGAGCAGAATCATTCAGGAGCACTGAGGATATTAACTATGTCAGGTACAGGTATGGGATCCATTATCCAGAAACCCGTTATCCACAAAGCTACAAATTATGGAAAGGCCATCTCCCATTTACTCAATTTTATCCAAATAAAAAAAAAAAAAAATGATTGTGTTTAACATTTAGAAATTAGGTGTAAAGTGAAAAGGTTATATGCTTAAATTCCCACTAAATTCTGATTCATTGAGGTTAACAGACTGAAAAAAGTTCAGCTGTATTTCTCTGTACAGGCTCTTGGAAAGTTTAGTGAGTTATGTATATCTGCTATTAAAGGAGAACTAAAGCTTAACTAAAGATGTAGTCTAGAAAAGTTGCATATTATGTTTTGGGGTTCTGTATTAGATCAAGGCAACCAAAGGCCTTTAGCAGTAAAGATCTAGGTAAAGCTCTAAAATTCAACCTTTCATAAGTTTCCTTGCAATATCCGGTTACAGCTTCTGTAGGTTTTAGGCTATTATTTCTATAGCATGGTTATATAGTCTAGTACAGGTATGTGATCCTTTATCCGGAAACCTGTTAACCATAAAGCCCGGCAACAGTTAAGGAAATGCTGAATTTTATCCACATAATCAGTTATAGGGTAGAACGTTTGCTATGAAGCATAACAAAAGTGATGTAAAGGTGATACCTTTATTGGCTAACTAAGATGGTAATCACAGCAAGCTTTCAGAACATTTCATATCCTTCTTCAAAGCTGAAATCAGCTTTGCCAATTTATTGGGCGCAGGCGTCACTTCGCTAGTGAAGGAGATAGACACTAGCGTTGATTCGCACTCTATCACCAGGTGAATTTTCGTCCTGACAAATGGACGTTACTCCGCAAATTCACTAAGATACAGATTTTACTGAATGTTATCTCTTTCGCCAGACTTGCGAGGAGTGCATAGAACTTCCTCAATCTTCAGTTACTTACATCATATTTTTTGAGTGGAAAAAGTAAAAAAAAAATAACACTGGCGTATTTTCCTTTTTTCGGGGTGATAGGTTGCAAAAGTGTTAAAATTCCCCCCCCCCATACATTTTATAACATATGCAACATTATTTTACAGTTGGCTTATGTGTAGGGCATTATAACAACTCTATTGACGTTATTAAAGTTCCCTTGACATGTCTAGTAATCATTGTAATATAATGTATTAGATGACCATGCAACATAAAAGAGGTGCTAGGCAGAATTGAATAGCGAAAAAATTCACCAGCGTTTGTCAACCAGGACAAAACTTCACATTTAAGTAAATTTGCGTTGTCTGAGCAATGGCTGCAAATCCGTTGCTGGTGAATTTCCGCCCTTCAGTAAATTTGCCCCTTTAGCTTTGATTAAGGGCTTCTTATAAAAGAAGTGGGCAATTCTGAAGGTCTCCTAGAAGTTTGCATTTTATTACACCCATAAACATTGCTGACTCTCAGAAAATGTGTTTTAATTCATTGCCAACTTTATCAAAGTTTATAAATCTGTCATTTTTATTACAGTGGTGTGGTGTTAGCACTCGGAAACAGTGCTGAGTTCTAATGCCCCTCTGAAATGTTAATTCCGGATGCAATGTTATGCAGAAGTTTAACAATTCAGGCCATCTATTATCTTGAAATTAATAATATCTTGAAAAGCACCTGTTAAATCAGACACATTCTGTATTATTTAATGAGCAGGGTTTATGGACAGAACCAGGTCCGGACTGAGAAGTAAAATAGGCCCTGACATTTCAGGTACACATAGGCCCAATCAGTTCATGGACCAGTTCTTACAACCCCTAGTAAGTAAGATACCAGTCTGTCTTAAAGACACAATTGATTTGCTGAGTAAGGTGAATGCTTTGGACACACTTGATAAAACCATGCAACTGGTTAGCATTGATATACAAAGCTTATACACTTCCATACCACAGGAAGAAGGAATTCAAATAGTGGAGGAAGCATTACTTGACACATCTCTTTCACCACAACTGATATACTTTATTATTGATTGCTTATCCATGGTGTTACAGAAAAATTACTTCCGATTTGCAGGAAAGTATTATTGGCAGCGCCAAGGTACCTCAATGGGAGCAGCGGTCGCACCGGCGTTTGCAAATCTATTTGTTTACCATTGGGAGAAAAAATTATTTCTGGAAAGCAAGTACAATAAGTATATCGCAGAATATTATCGCTATGTGGATGATATCCTTATACTGTGGAAAGGCCCGATAGATGTGTTTAATGAGATGGTGGAATTAGCCAACCAATCACACAACACCATTAAATTCACCTCAGAAATAGGGGGCAACAAACTGAATTTTATGGATGTACAGTTGGAAATTGTTGAAAACAAAATACACACAAGCGTTTTTTCGAAAGGAAACAGATAGGAATAACATATTACATGCATCCAGCTTCCATGCCCCTAATGTCATAAAAGCCATCCCTAAAGGACAATTCCTAAGAGCCCGTAGGATTGCCTCTGATAAAAAACATTTTGACAGGTCCACAGGTAATCTAAAAGAAAGGTTTCTAAACCGAGGGTACCAACGTAAGGCTATAGATATATGCATAGATGAGACTTCACAGATAGACAGAAAAGCACTTTTAACATATAAAACAAAAAAAGATGTACAAAGGCTTCCATTTATTTCCACATATTGTAAACAGAGTAAAGCGATTGAAAAAATTATCCGAAAATACTGGCCGGTTCTACAACAAGATAGAATTCTAAGCAAAAGTTGCGTGAATCAGCCTATCTTTAGCTATAAAAGAGGTAGCTGTATTCGAGATATACTATGCCCCTCTGAACTGGACCCCCAAAAAGAAACCCTCAGATGTTTTTGGGTAAACAGAAAAAGGGAACGTATGCTTGCTTAAATTGCATCTGCTGTACCTAAATTTCAAGGGAGAACAATTTAATCACCCACTGTATGGCACACCAGTCCAACTAAGACATTATGCTACGTGTGATACTAACAACGTAGTATATGCACTGAAGTGCCCATGTGGGATGTGCTATGTGGGACAAACAAGCAGAGCAGTTAAAACAAGAATAAAGGAACATAGAGGCAACATACGTAACTTCAAGAAAGACACATACACTGACACATCAGTAGCACGCCACTTCACAGAAGCCAAACATAACGTGAACCAGCTAAAATGGTTGGTACTAGAGGTGATATATACACTCCCTAGAGGCGGAGACTTGAAACAAAAACTCGCACAAAGAGAAATGTACTGGATTAAAAAACTGAATACGGTGAATCCGAAAGGCCTTAATGAATCTTGGAGTATCAAAAGCTTTTTGTAATTTTCCTTGTATAACTCACAAGTTCTCTTTTTTACCTTGCAGATGAAACTCCTTGCCCTAGCCGAATATTTGGAAATATACAGAATACAGCTATTGGTAATGTATGGGCAAGCGACTTTAGGGATAGCCTAGAAAAGCCTGTGTATTTTTTGTCAGTATTATTGATATATTTGATATAATTGTTACTCAGTATCTATTACTTAATGACTCAGTATAAGATACTTTAGTTAAACGGTGAGTTAACTGGTAGGCTCAAATAGAGGCAGTACCAATGTATGCTCACTATTCCTTTTCAGCACTTCACGTGATATGTGGACCCACAGGGTGATCACCTCACTTTTGGACTTTAAAACTACTTGGAGCAAGATCCTCTAAAATCCAAGGACTTATTAGAAACCAATACTGGATGAACTTTGAGATGAAATTTTGTGTTGATTATGGGGGTGTATATTGTGATGGGAGGCGGAGGTTTTTCACGTGTGATGATGTCACTTCCTGTGTAAGACTATTTAATGTACAGACTTTACTAGAGATGTTACACTTGACAAAGAGCCTCACAAGCTTGAAACATGTTGTGTGGCAAATAAAAGCACATTTTTGCAGTTATACTGCCTCTAAGTGCCTATTCTTGCTATAATTATCTAATTGAGGCCCAATCAGCCCACATAGAGGCCCAAACAGCTCCCACCAGCCCACTAAATACTGACTTTCTGTGGGACCTCATAGCAGCCCTTCTGGCATTTGCCAGAACCCACAGTCCAGGCCTGGACAGAACTCCCTTGTGCACAATTCACTTGTGTCTTCCCATTAGTGTAGCGCTATGAAGGAACATTTTGAACCTTTCCCCTTCTTACTCATCCAGAGCAAAAAGCAGAGGCACAGAGTGCTTTTTGACTATGCTACAGGACAAACACAAGCAAACTGCACTTAGAGGGATACTAATTATATGAACACTTAAATCCTAATTATCTTGAAGGCTCTTTTATAATTACCATGACCCTGAGACTAATTATAAAAAGAACATCAATGGGCTCTGGCACCTGTCCATGTTATAAAACCTATCCCTTTGTTATTAATACAATAAGGGTTTACTATTGCATGACAGTTTCTTTTTCTTCTCAGACTTTACCTATTGTAAATATATTTAAGTTAACTGTAGCAGAGGAGTCAGAGCTCAAGATATTACTTTTTACTATTAAAGATCATGTTATTGAAGGTCAACAAGAGTGTATAATGATAGCAGCAAATGAACAGTACAGTGGTATTAAAGGCAAATCCAATAAAGTATGGGACCAGAATGCCCAAGACCTGGGCTTTTCCAGATAACAGATATTTCCGTAATTCGGATCTTCATACCTTGGTGCAAATTCACTAAGCAGCTAAAATGCGCTAGCAATGAATTTGCCACAATTCGCCAGGCGAATTTTCACCAAACTGTCACATTCACTAAAATGAGAATTTGCGCTCAGGGAGGTGAAAAGTAGCAAAGTTGTGCTACTGTTACTTTGCCAGGCAAAGCAAATTTATGCTAGCAATGCCTAATTTGCATACGGTGTGAAGTTAAAATAGAAGTATATGTTACAGCCAATACATTAACTTACACAAACCCAGGAAACCTTTAATAAATAAAATAAAGTTGTCCTATTGCCCTAAACATGTGCCTACTGTATAGCTGAATTGCCATATGTTAGGAAATGTAGGGGAGGAACTATGCTATTTTTCAGACTATCATCCTAAAAAAAAGTAAAAGACGCCAGTGTTTTTTGGGACTGGCGAAGTAAAGTCTAGCTCAAGAGGTAACGTTTAGTAAAATGGCTATCTTAGTGAATTAGCATAGTTAAGTCCCTTCGTCAGTGTGCAACTTCGTCTAGCGTAAGGGTGCGAAGTTGCGCTAGTCTATCTACAAATTTTCATCAGAGACACGGTTAGTAAATTGGCGAAGTTGCGAAATTACATCACACTGGCGAATTAGAGCTAGTTTCAAAATGTTAAACCCACATAAATTTCCAGTAATCTGAAATGTATATTAGAATTAATTCATATGTATGTTAGCATAGCTGTCCAATAATGATTTACATGAGAATTAGCAGTATAGCTAGTGTAAAAGTAATGGACTGAAACTAAAAACCATCCTCAGGAGAGGGAAAAGAGAAGGAGAAAAAAAAAAAAGTGATGACAGGCCTATGTTGGCACCAGAGATGCAACTGGGAAAATGTGTCTGATATTGCTGTTAGGTGTTAAAAGCAATTACATGTTTTGGGAAGATCCAAGAGCAGAAAGAACACAATGTTGCAACAACTACTGGTTTCAAGTATGGATTTCTTTAAAAGAAGTGAGGGTAAACTTCAAATAAGCTTATTGAAAAATATGGGAATTACAGAGATTTTCAGGCGGGAAACCAGCTTGAATTAAAGAAATTCAAGTCAGGTTTCCTCAATGATTGTTTGAGTGGAAAAAACTCACATTTTCATAAATAGAGACCTTGAATTCAGCCCCTGTTAAAACTAAACCATTTCACATTTAATAACACCCAAAGACCATCAAATAATACTTGAAGCTGAAGCTCAATATTAGCTGGAAGGAAACAGGCCAGACATTCTACATAATGGCAATTTGAAATCAAACAATAATTCTTACTTCTTAAACAGTCAGAGTGTTGGGGAGTCTTGCTGGCAACTATTTGTTTTGCAGAACTGCTTCTGGGTCACCTCTGTGTCCATCACTGGAAGAAAGCAGTCGATATTAAGAAATGGACTTTAAAATGGCATTGTTATGATTTACTACGACACACTGTGTCCTATGAAATGCATTAAAATAAAAAAACACATACAGTGAAATCATTATATATATGGAAAATCTTTTTTTCAAAACAGAATGTGTGACGTAGTCCTAAAGTTTTATTTTTTGCTAAAGGAAATTAACTGCTTCCCTCAAATCAGCACATATTTCACCCTCTTACTTCAAGACCCATCTGCAATTTGACATGCACCCACTGTTCTGCCTCAATTTCTTCAGCCAAGGGGGTATATTTATCGAAGAGTGAAATTCCACCACTCTCCATTCATTTCTATGGTATTTTAAAGTCCTCAAAATGGGGAAAATTCACTAACCTGTGTAGTTGCGCCTGTGTTGGCTTCGCTAGTGTTTGGCTCATGTCGGCAGGCTTAGTTTTGCCAGCAATAAGCAAATTCACTAAAATGCAAATTTGCACTCAGGGAGGTGAAAAGTAGCGAAGTTGTGCTACTGTTACATCGTCAGGCAAAGCACATTTCCGCTAGCAATGCCTAATTTTCATACAGTGCAAAATTAAAGTATAATAGCCGTATATGCTGCAGCCACTACATTACACTACCCAAGCCCAGGAAACCTTTAATAACTAAAATAAAGGTGTTCTATTGCCCTACACATATGCTCCCTATATTGTAGGGTTGCCATATGTTAGGAAATGTAGGGGGGAAGGAGGTTACCCTAAAAAAAAAAAAAAAAAATTTACAATCTTTTTCAGCCTCTCACCCTTAAAAACGTAAAACACAACAGCGTTTTTTTGGGACTTAGAAAAAATGTCAACTTTTTTTTTCAATCTCCTATCTGTTGTATTGAACTTTGCCAGGTCTGACCAAGGTGAAGTAAAGACTAACGCAAGAGGTAACGTTCAGTAAAATGGGCATCTTAGTGCATTAGCGTAGTTACGTCCCTTCTTCAGTGCGCAACTTCGCATGGGTTAAGGGAGCAAAGTTGCGCTAGTCTGTCTACTTCGCTAGCAAATTTTCGCCAGGGACACTGTTAGTAAATCGGAAAAGTTGCGAAATGACGTCACACTGCCAAATTAGCTCTAGTGTTAGACGCTTCACACTTTAGTGAATTTGCCCCTATGACTGCCTGCATTCCCAGAGTTGAGATAGGTCCCACAATTTGATCAACCTGTTATCACCCATCTCAAGTTTTGCTTGTATGGCCACCTTTATATGCAGAGTGTTATATAGATGAGCCTACATGTTATATTAACCCCTGGCTCTCAAGGAAACACTGGCTCTAGTCACTATTGCTATTGAATATTCCTACAAGAAGTAATTTATATTTGCCATACAGATGACAACCCAACTATTAAAGGAATTGTTCAGTATAAAAGTAAAAACTGGGTACATAGATAGGCTGTGCAAAATAAAAAATATTTTCAATATAGTTAGTTAGGCAAAAATGTTATGTATTAAGGCTGGAGTGACTGTAAGTCTAACATAACAGAACACTACTTCTTACTTTTCAGCTCTCTTTTGTTTACACTGACTGGTTACCAGGCAGTAACTAATCAGTGAATTGAGGGAGGGCCACATGGGTCATAACTGTTGCTTTTGAAAGTGAGCTGAATGCTGAGGATCAATTGCAAACTCACTGAACAGTTATGTCCCATATGGCCCTCCTTCAAGTCGCTGACTAACTCAGATTTAGAGAGCTGAAAAGCAGCATGTTGTGTTGTATTCTGTTATGTTAGACATCCAGTCACTCCAGCCTTTATACATTACATTTTTGGCTAACTAACTATATTAGAAACATTTTTTTTTTTTTTGCACAGCCTATTTACCCAGTTTTTATTTTTACCCTGAACTGTTCCTTTAAGGTTACATAGTTAGTTACATAGTTAAATTGGGTTGAAAAAAGACAAAGTTAATCAAGTTTAACCCCTCCAAATTAAAACCCAGCATAACTGTTTATCCCAATAGCTATACTAAGGGGCTGATTTACTATGGGTCAAATTTCAAAGTGGAAAATACTTCAAAATTTGAGCATCAATTATTTTTGGGGGGTCATTTTCGATCGAATATGGCCGTTTTCGATCAAAAAACGTCCATATTTGATCAAATAAAAATAGTTCGAATCATTTGATTCGATCAAACAATTCGAACAATTTTAACCAATCCTTAGAAAACTTTTCAGGACAAGTTCTGTAAGGTCCCCAATAGGCTAAAATGGCAATTCGGCAGCTTTAAGCCGGTGAATAGTCAAAGTCGAAGAATTTTCAAAGGGACAGTACTTTGAAATTCAAATTTTCGAATATTAACAATTCAAATCAAATTTTGGGCTATTCGAAGTAGCCCAAAATTACTTCGAAATTCAAATTTTCGCTTTGACCCTATTCGACCCTTAGTAAATCAGCCCCTAACTGTAGAGCTTAGTATGAAAATAGCCTTTGATATTATGTCTGTCCAAAAAAATCATCCAAGCCCCTTCTAAAAGCATCAACAGAATCAGCGATCACAACATCACCCGGCAGTGCATTTCACAACCTCACTGTCCTCACTGTGAAGAACCACCAACGCTGCTTCAAATTAAAGTCCTTTTCTTCTAGTCTGAAGAGGTGGCCTCTGGTGCTTTGATCCTCTTTATGGGTAAAAAGGTCCCCTGCTATTTGTCTATAATGTCCTCTAATGTACTTGTAAAGTGTAATCATGTCCCCTCGCAAGCGCCTTTTTTCCTAGAGAAAACAACCCCAACATGGACAGTCTACCCTCAGCAAGGTGTTAAAGAAATATTTGATCTTCCTCATGTGATAGCACAGACATTTATCCCATCTCCTAAACATAATGTTGCTGATTTTGATTTGCTCATTTGAATCTGACCATATGAAACCCATAGAATAAGCCAGCTAATCAATCTGCATATTGGAAGGAATGCCTGGTGTATATCTGGCAGGAAATCTTCTGGGCTATTTTGGAAACCCCATGGAGTCTCCATATAACCATTACATGGTTGGCCATGGTTTGGAGGAGCCACTAAATAAGTGGAGATTTGCTTAATCTCAGAGTCTAGCATTCCATATAACTTCAGTCAGGGCCGCAACTAGGGGTAGGCAGAAGAGGTACCTACCTCTGGGGCACAACAAAAGGGGGGCGCTGGGCAGATACCTGTCTTTTGCCTACCCCTAGTCAATGCGCACAGCTCTCCCCAACATCCCGCCCCTTCCCTCAGGAGCTTTCCCTGCCTCCCTTCTCTCAGACATTTTCCCCTGCCTCTCTTTCCTCCAGCGCCCTCTCCTCCCCTCTGGCTCTCTCATAACTCCGTCCCTCCAGCATTCTGTGCATGCGTAGCACAACATGCTTGGTGGGCGAGAACGGGGAAGCATAGGGGCCCCGGTTGGTTTGGTCCGGCAGTCAGTAGAAGTCAGATGATGCAAAGGCAACTATAATGATTATTTGTACCTATACTCACACTGGCTGCAATAAGATGTCATTGGGCTGGTTAAAAAAACACAGGTACTAATTTGCACAAAAGCTGTTGTCACAGTGTATGGGCAGTTTTACAGTACAGGAAGCTGGTTTATTCCTTTGAATTTTAGAATAAAATACACCTTATTGAAAAGGAAAAAAATATTAATTACCGTTCTACAGATATTTTTGATTTATGCCATCATTAAAATATAGACTGAATTACTAAAATCGGATGCCCAAAAGCAGAATAAGACCTGATGCTCACACCCAGTAAAACACCATAAAGATTACATAGACCTGGACAGAAAGAATATAATTTTGTCCAATCACAGACAAAACTGAAAATTGCACATTAAATACTTTGAATTTATAATTAGTGAATAGTGGAAATATGTTTATGCCAGTATCACTTTAAAGGAGCATTTCTCCTTTAAGTAAAATTTTAGTATGTTATAAAATGGCCAGTAATAATCAACTTTTTAATTGGTCTTCTTGATTTATTTGTTTTATTTTTTTTTCTTCATTTATTTGCCTTCTTCTTCTGACTCTTTCCAGCTTTCAATTGGGGTCACCAATTCCTTATAAAAAAATAAATAAACAAATGCTCTGTAAGACTACAAATATATTGTTATTGCTACTTTTTCATTACTCATCTTTCTATCCTGACTGTCTCCTATTCTTTTAAATAAGTGCATAGTTTATGGGGTAATTTCGACCCTAGCAACCTGAAATTGCAAACTGGAGAGCTACAGATAGAGTCACTTGGATTTGTAAGTTAAATGCGTCGTGACTCAGCATTAATTGAAGAAACTGTGTTATCTAAAGTTATCTTAACTCATTTAATGCATTTAACCTTTTCATTAGCATACCAAAGCTCCATTGTTTTCAATGGTGAACTCTTTAATTGGATGGGATGCTGTGACACAATATTCTGTGATAAGTGGGATAAATGAGATAAATGAGTTAAGTCGCGACGCATTAAACTCACCATCCAAAGTGACTGCATCTGTAAATAACAAAAAACCCAAAAATAATAAAACAATGAAAATAATTGTCTCAGAATATCACTCTCTGCATCATAAGTTAATTTAAAGTTGAACAACCTACCATTTGGCATATACATTATTAATATGTATTTATTTAGCACCAATATATTTTGAAGTGTTGTGGATATACATGGAACATATATATATGCTTTTTAGATAACATCATTTCTAGGTTCCCCTTGCATTATTATATATTTAACCCATCTTTTGTGTTAGACATAAATGTTATGTCCTCAATTAAATGGACCTGGAAGTCCACAGCTGGTGAATCCAGGCTAACAAGAAATCAGTGGACAGATGGTTCATTGACACGAGCAGGGGATGATCTGCTTACAGAAGCTTTGGCCAGACATATCCTAAGAGGGGGATGTTGTCGCTGTTGATTATGGCAGGAAAAAAAAGGATCATCTATTACCTGTGAATGATGGAAACAACTACACTGAAATAGTCAGATTAGCATAATTTCCAGCATTCAGTGTGCATGTGTGCCTACCTTTTTGTGAAACTGCACTGCAGAAATTGACAGAGGCCACCAGGGTTCCCCTCCAATAACGTGCAAATTCACTAAAGCGTGAAGCGTCTAATGCTGGCGCTAATTTGCCAGCGTGATATCAATTTGCAACTTCGCAGATTCACCAACAGTGTCTCTGGTGCAACTTCGCACCCTTACTCCAGGCAGAGTTGCGCACTGATGAAGGGACTTAACTGCGCTAATTCACATTTACCTTTTGTGAAAAACAGCAACATTTTTTTTTAGGGTTACCCTCCTCCCCCCCTACATTAACATATAGCAACTCAGCTAAACAGTGGGCACATGTAGGGCAATAGGACAACTTTATTTTATTTATTAAAGGTTTCCTGGGTTTGTGTAGTGTAATGTAGTGGCTGTAACATACACCTCTATTATACACTTAACTTCCCGCCGTATGCAAATTAGGCATCGCTAGCGTAAATGCGCTTTGCGGTGCAAATTCCCTAAAGCGCGAAGCGTCTAACGCTAATTTGCCAGCGTGATGTCAATTAGCAAATTTGCCGATTCACCAACAGTGTCCCTGGCGAAAATTCGCTAGCAAAGTATATAGACTTGCGCAACTTCGCACCCTTACGCCAGGCAAAGATGTGCACTTATGAAGGGACTTAACTACACTAATTCACTAAGATGAACATTTTTCTGAACGTTACCTCTTGCGCTAGACGTTACTTCGCCAGGTCAGACCTGGCAAAGTTCAATACAATAGATCTTCTAAGTCCCAAAAAATGCTGGCGTCTTTTACCTTTTGTAGGGTGATATGGCAACTCAACTATACAGTGGGAACATGTTTAGGGCAATTGGAAAATATTATTTTATTTATTAAAGGTTTTCTGGGCTTGTGTAGTTTAATGTAGCGGACGTAACAAATACTTTGAAATTCGCACAGTATGCAAATTAGGCATCACTAGCGTAAATGCGCTTTGCGTGGCAAAGCAACACTAGCACAACTACTCTACCGTTCGCCGCTTAGTGAATTTGTCCCAATGAGCGGAAGCACAGGCGGCACGTCGGATATGCCGAATATAATGTAACTAATACAAATGTCACATCTACAAACTGTGTGCATCCGACACGACACGACTGTCGGATGAAGATGCAAACATGCAGCGTTCACATCTTCATGTCAAATCGGATGCACATAGTTCGTAGATGCAACATTTGCATTGCTTATATCATATTCAATGCATCCAATGTGCCTCAGGATGATTCTGAAGAACGTGCACCATGTAGTTCAGCCCTTAGGATGGATAGAGATTTTGATATTCATACAGATGCAGTCACTTGGATTTGTTAAAATGTGTCGTGACTTAACTCATCTATCTCATTTATCCCACTTAGCACAGAATATTGTGTCACAGCATCCCATCCAATTAAAGAGTTCACCATTGAAAGAAATTGTGCTTTGGTATGCTAATGAAAAGGTTAAATGCATTAAATGAGTTAAGATAACTTTATATAACACAGTTTTTTCAATTAGCCCTGAGTCACGACGCATTTAGCTTACAAATCCAAGTGACTGCATCTGTATAAAAAACAGTAGTATGGAAATAGGAGTCAGATATGACCTCAATATTTAATATTATCACCTGGTTGGCATACTGAAGACAATTAACTTGCAACGGAGATTCCTGATTCCCCAACCTCTCCAATTATTTCACTCAGTGTTTGGAAGAGAGGTCGAAACCTCCGGATTGCATATGGACAAAATAATCTCCAAACACTCGTCAGCGGGTGAAGCGGGACAAACCCCTGCGCGTTTATTTAAGTCAAGTGATGTAAAGAAAAAAAAGAAAACTGATAAAACTTTAAGACTATTTGTTAATAAGTTTTAAAGAGCAAATGTCATGTACTACCATTTAAAATTACAATTATAAACATAACAACTTTATTATATTACTGTCTCTTTTACAAATGGTCTCAGTTAAAGGTCAAGTTCTAGTAATCTAATTTCTGAGTTTCTGTTTGCAGCATAAGGCAAGTTGAGAAACTTGCCTCTGGCAACAACACTGTTTAAGTTACTAAGGGCAGCAACAAATCTACCCCATGTAACAAAGAGAGAAAAATCAGATTTTTAAATCAAAACTTCAACTCCCCCTTGACTCACCTCAATGGGCAGCATTACTACAGCCACCTCAGGGTAGCAGTGGGTCCTGAAATGCCAGTGGCCGACTCCCATAAAGAGAAGGAAATCATAAAGTAGCAGATACAAGACAAGTGAGTTCCTTGCAGCAGTAAAAACTACAGATACTGCTTGGTGGTACTGCTTGGTAGGACTGCACTGTGGCCAGGCAGTGTGCACACAAGTGAACATAAAAATAAATGTGATAGTTTCTGTTTTAAAAAGTTCTGCTTTCCAAAACGGGCCCCTAATTTACATTGCTCTGCATCAGGGTCAGGTAGATGTAACAGTCAAGATGTTAAAGTGAGTCTGACACGTGTAAACTTTTTAAATAATCATGTAGCTCATTGCAAATTTCATCTATGTGTTTTGGTTTTTATTACTTATCATTATACATTTTGGTAACATTTCTTGACATGCTTCTCCTTGGTTTCAGACACATTTTGCTATAGGAATATGGATTCCAGGCACATATCATCTGTCTCTAATCTATATGTACCTTGGCTTGGGAACGGGCTGTGAGAGCAACCATTTATACAAAGGGGGCACTTCAAAGTAAATATCAAAGCATACTATAAGGTTAGATCAGTGAATAAAGGATTTAAATTTCCAAAGTTGTATAAAACCTATTCAGTCCTATATTAGATATGTTACATAAAATTATGATTTCTAGACCTTTAAATGTATGCATGCTATAAACACCAGTGTATGCTGCAGTGCAGCTAAGGTAACTGCAAACTAACCTTTTAGCAAAGATTGTAAATTAATCTGGTTCTAAAGACACGATCTGTATATGGAGTCATGTTTGTCCCAAATACATTCTATATACAAACTATCCCTAGTACAGAGAATGGATGTCTCTCTTGGTACATAAGTATTTGTAACTATATACACAGATACAAAAAATAAACTATAAATTTCTATTAAAGAATGAGAACAAAAGCTGGCCTGTGCACAAAAATATATAAATATATTACACATTCTTATGTACATGTTTGAAAGCAATCTGTCTCACAAATGTACTTACAGAATGAATTATGTATTTAAAAAAAAAAAAAAAAAAACTTGGACAGAATATATAATGGAATAACAAATTAGTGCATGCCAGACTAGATTTTAATGACACTAGATGCTTGTGACTGTAAGCTAAATTTTATAGTATGTGATTCATTCTATCAACAAAATGAAAACTCAGTTTCACAAAACAGATAAACTATCCATTCTGTCAAGCAATACTGTAAGTCACATTACTGAACCAATAAGAATAAAGCTTATTTGAAGCTTGTTTGTCCTATAACAAACAAGATGAAAAGTTGCCAGCTCTGTTCCACGTGGCAGTGTCATTCCTAAGAATTAAAATACTATCTGGCCTGCTATAAAGAACACCCTCAAATGTCTCCTGTGGTGCATAGCAAAAACATGAACAAACATTTCCTAAAAGGGATGCTGTTAAACACTAAGGGGTAAATTTACTAACCTGCGAAAATTCAGAGAGACGGCTTTGAAGCCATAGCAACTGTTCGCCAGGTGCAACTTCGCTCAGATGCTAATTCTGTTGAATTAGTTGCCAAGTTTCGTCACCGGCGCCACATGCTGGCAAAGTTGCACAAGTGTTAATTTGGCAAGCAAAGCAGAGTTGTGCTGCTGTTGGCTAATTTGCGTTTTTTGGGACTTCAACTAAAAATTTTCAACAAAAATTGGAGGAAGTCCTATCCATTCCATTGCACTTCGCTGGGTCTGAGGTGGTGAAGGCAAGTCTGGCTATAGAGGTAACGTTCAGTAAAATACACATTTTACTGAATTTGTGCAAAGTTCTTTGCCAGAGCGAAAATTCACCTGGCGTTAGAGTGCGAAGCCATACTAGCGTCTGTCTCCTTCTCTAGCGAAGTGATGCCTGCTCCTGTTACTAAATAAGCAAATTTCCGAAATTATGTCATGCTGGTGAATTTTCAACAGCGTGAGTTACTTCCCCCTTTAGTAAATGTGTCCATAAAGGTTCTTAATCGGAAGTGTCTGGAGTGGATAGGTCACCAAACAAGCAGATCTTGCCCCAGTTTGACCACCTTCAGTGGGCGTTGTCGGGTTGATCAGATCATGGGCCCTAGGGCCCACTTGGTCTTTTGACAGCTTTTATTGGCCTGTGTAGGGACACCTTTAGTCAGCCATAGTATATATGGTCACAAATATTTATGTAAAATGAGACATTCATTCTTTGTACTAGGGATAGTTTTGTGTACAGAATAACCCATTAAATTATTTAAAAAGTTTTATGGGTTATTTAAGGGGCAGATTTACAAAATTCACGTGAATAATTTGAAGTTCCATTGAATTCGATCGAATTCTGATCGTACAACTCTTTCGAATATGCAAATTTGGCCACTTAGATCATCGAATATGCAAAAGTTGATCGTATGGAATAGATCGAATGATCGAATATTCGATCATTCGATGATCGAAGTACTTCAACTTTAAAATTTTATTTGACTGCTTACTTCGCCAGAATGAACCTACCAAATAGCAATAGAAGCCTATGGGAATCCCCCCATAGGGTTTCTTTTCCTATTACCTGGTTGAATAGCATTCATATGATCGAATGCCCCGATCATTCAAATCGTACAAATGTTTTGAACAATCAAACAAAATTTCAGTTTTTTCATGAAATCGAACGATTCTGTTCGTGAATAATTTTAAATTTGCCCCTAAGTAATACATTTGGCCAAGTATTCTATTGAATGTTGTGCTGCCATCTTCTCACCTGTCTCATGGATCGATTGAGATAGCCCTGTGCTGTATGCATTGCACATTAGAGTAAAGCTGGAACCTGGATGCCAAAAGTCAACTTTCTGTGCACAGCCTTGAACCACAGCAAAAAAAAAAAAAAAACACACACAAAAAAAAAAAAACTAAACAGGAAATAAAGATGGCGGCTCTCAAATCCAACCCCAGGCCAGTATATTTTCCAGCAAAGTGCAGTGCCAGCCCAGTGGCTGAGGGATCATTGCGATCAACCCTATAATTTGTAAAAACTTGGTGCCACATCTGTCAGCCCCATGTTTTCACCTTCTCTACGATAGCCTTCTGAGAAATGCAGTACTTGTGATCCCAACTGAATTGCTGGGACATGTTTTGAGATGTAGTACCGTGTTAGCCATTCGAAAAAAAATTAAAAAAATGTAAAGTTTGGTGATACCTTTTATTGGCTAACTGAATAAGTAACAATTGCAAGCTTTCGGAGCACACAGGCCCCTTCGTCAGGCAAAATACAAATGAACATTGAAAAGGCACATTATATATACAAATAGATCACTGAAAAAGGGTTTATGGGCAATGAATTAGAAAGTTACAGATGGACAGAGATAACTTGTAGAAGGTAATAAAAGTAATTAGGGTGGGTTGTAAATAGTCCAGGGGTCTGGATTCAGTCAGGTCAAATAGTTTGAACTAGACTAAGACAGAGTGGGGTAAGGTTAACACAACAGTGCATAATTAGGAATTGGAAACTAAAAAAGGGAAGATACAGATAAGGGTACCACTGGGTTGGATAGTATATGGAACCAGAACTTATCCACTTCACATTCTCTTACCAGATTGTAACACACTGAAAATGGGAATAGTGACCTGTAGAGAAAAGAGAATATTCCAGCACAGATATTGATAAGTCCCAAGGGTGAAGACTTTAGCTTTAGCCAAGGAAGCAAACACTAGTACAGCCAGCACCTTAAGGAAAATGTCTTTAAGATGTAGATTGTCCTTGGCTGTGTTTTCTTCTCGGTGTCATATCCTTAGTTAAAGTCATATCTGGACATAAAACTCCTGTCTCTGTTCAGGCCACATTCTAGGGAGTTAAACTTTCATGTTTCAATGTTCAGTGGTCATTTTTCCTATACATATCCACACTTTAAATGATTATTTAATAAAGCTGAAATGCTAGTGTGAGGGCCCTTACACACAGGTGCTTGTTCCTGTGGGCCCCTGTGGTTAATTCTTCCACCGCTGGGGACCACAAGAACAAATGAGTAGGCTTTACTCATTACGATGCATGTAAGCGGCAAGCACAGTTGGAAGTATTGTATGAATATTAACCACAGGGGGTGCATGAACAAATGCCCGTGTGTAACGACCTTAAACCGTCTGATCTGTGAGATTCTTCTATTGCATGGTGCAACTCATTATCTTTCAGGTCACACCACAGGTATTATGACCTTATAGTGAGAATGGGACTAATATACAGGAATCAGCAGGAAAACAGCAGCTGTTTCTTATATTTGTGCTCTCATGGCTCATTTGTGCAACCAGATTCAGGCCAATTACCCAGAATCCCCTTTCTTGAAACCTTTAACTTGGCCTGACCTGGCTGAAATAAATTAAAACTGGAAAATGAAAGATCACAAAAAATGGAAAGCTCTAACAGTATAATATACAGGCAAATAGCAATATGATGTAAAATTAATGTATAAAAACTAATGTAAAAATGCTATACAGATCCTTTAGCCAATCCAGAATTACAGGAAGGCCATCTCCCATAGGCTACATTTTAATCAAACGTTTCTGTATCATAATAAGACAGTACCTTGTACTTGATCCTAGATAGAAGAAATCCTTATTGGAAGCAAAAAAATCTTATAGTGTTTATTTAATGTTTAAATATTTTGAATATATATAATAAGTAATGGAAATCCAAATTACAGAAAGAATCCTTATCCAGAAAACCCCAGGTACTGAGCATTTTGATAACAGGTCCCATACTTGTGCCTCCTACTACTACATTTTATGAATTAACAGCTGTTTAATGCATATATGAATGCAGAGTGCACATAGATGGATCATTGTATTTTTTTTTTCAGCATACATTTGTAAATGCAAAAAAACCCTGTTAAACATGTTTCTAGTTCAAAAGTTATGCCCAGTGAACAGGCCATAATTCTTTTTTGGTTGTAAAAGTCCTGTGTATGAGCAAATTCCTATTCCCCTTCTCTTTGGCATTTAACATAAAACCCACTGCAGAATGATGGTGGGGAGGGCTACATCACCTATTGATTTTTTTTTACTACACTGCAGCATCTTACCCCTCTCTGTCCTCTAAGCCCTTTGAAGGGTTTAATTTCATTATGAAAAGGCTAAGTGTAGCATCCTTTATTTGTATAACAATGGGCTCAGTATTACAATGAAATATAGAAGAGTTCCCAGTATTCAAAAGGCAGAACCTTGTAGCACTCAGTGAGCTGATGCTAAAGCTTCCCTAGTCATCTGGCAGCAGCACATCCTCACTGCAGTCCCCCTTGCACACAGCCGCAGTGCCTCCCAGACTTTCACTGGAGCTCTTTCACATTTTGTTGCCATAAGTAGCAAGTCGGCAGCTGTTTATCTTTTTATTTCATGTGGTCACATTAATGCCGATATTCTGCACCTTGCGAGTCAATAGAATTGTCCCCATTCCCTGACCTAATTCAATGCATTCCAATGCAAGGCAGCACAGACATCATCCCCCTCCCCTTCCCTTGCACTTCTCCCTGCCTCTTCCTCTTTTTATGTGTTTAAAAGCAAGAGCCGTAACACAAGCTGTTTACCGACAGCTGTAGAAAGTGCAGTGCTACACATCCGGCATCATCCCATAAAGGTGCACCTTGCAGCCTAACACCTACCTCAGTACAGGGCCACGGTGGGGGTCTGTCTGTGGATGTTGCTCCGCTTTCTATTCTCTCCCTCTCTGGTATGGCAGGTACTGTACTGTAGATTAAATCAGCCTGCCACCCATTTTATACATGCAGTCCATCTGCACATGCTCTCTTGTGATAAGTTGCTTCCCTTTATTAACTCCTCTGCTGCTGTAGCTGTCTCACATCTGCAGTGGAGATGCACTTTTTCTAGTGAAGAGTGCACCCTTGCCTCAAGTTCTCTCTTTGCTTTTCCATGACAGTGGGACTAACATCAAAT
>CM044445.1:104492543-104526022 GCA_024363595.1 Xenopus borealis
TGCCTGGGTCTATCCCGGGTTCATTGTTCTCTTTTATTGTTCTTTGTATATTTGCAGTTAGTAATGTTTTTGTTTTTTCCCCCATGTATTAAGTAATTATTAAATTTCCAATTGTATTCTGGTTTAGTTGAGTTGGGAACGTTGAATTCCATTAGCATTGGTGGATGGTCTGATAATAACATTTCTCCAATTTTTACTTTGGTGACCAAATGGAGCCAATTCTGATTTATAAAAATGTAATCTATTCTGTTATAGCAATTGAACATTTTAGAATAGTGAGTGTAGTCTCTAGTTTTTGGGTTTTTTACTCTCCATGCGTCCATTAGGTGTAGTTTGGATAAGGTTTGTTTAATTTGCTTTAATCTTTTGTATGGTACATTGACTCTATTTTTTGAAGAATACCAAGTGGGGTTAAGGGCTAAGTTAAAATCTCCACCCAATATAGTTAGACCTTCAGAAAAAGAGTCCAGTTCTTTTAAAGTTTGTCTGATAAAGTTAACTTGCTTTGTTTTAGGTGCATACATATTAGCTATTGTTAATTTAGTGTTATTTACCAAGCCTTTAATCATTATATATCTGCCTTCCTTGTCGTCTTTAGATGAGATTAATTTGAACGGGAAGGATTTATGTAACATAATCATTACTCCTTTTTAAAGAAATTGTTACTTTTATACACTGTACTATAAGTATATGATGGAATAAAAGAAGTCTTACCCTTCTTAAAGTGAGTTTCCTGAATAAGGACTACTTTTGTTCCTGTTTTTGAGCATTCTTTAAAGATTTGAGGTCTTTTCTTTGGCTCGTTCAGACCATTTGTATTTAGTAAATATATTATGCATTTATCCTGTAACATTATAAAACATGTGTATTAATGCATAGATAGTCTTAACATATTTATCATATCTAGATGTAGAAACCAAGAGCTCTTTATAGAAACAAAAAAGAGTAGGTTGAGTAGAGGGAGAAGTAATAGAAAATAGTGTAATAACTGGGGAAACTACTTGCCGCACCAAGGTGAATCCAGGCAGATTCCTGGGTAATATTGGGTTCCATAGCGGCTGGAATATAACTTTGTGGGGGGGGATGCTATATCCTGAGCCAAAACTACAGTTTGGTAGGTGCAGACACATTTTTTAGACCAGTTAGTATCCGGCCTGAGTCTATTTGCTAGTGTGATGTTATGGGTATAATACTTAAAATGTAGATAAGAGTACTTCCAGATATGTGAACAGTGCAAAATATTGTATTATTTCAGTAAATGTGTGCTGGTAGAGATGGGGAAGTATAAATTGAGGAAAAGTATGAGATATACATTAACAACAACAAGAAAATCCTGAGACAACTGTAACATTATGAGTGTTTAAATCGTGAAACAACATTACAATAATTATATATCTAACGTTGAGTCTTAATCGTCTCAATAGTTTGCATTATTCTTTTTATTTACCACAGTCAGTAGGTTGAACTTGGTTCATTTGTTTGGTGTATTTTCAGTTTGATCAGAAATCCAGTGCCCTCTGTTTTTGGGGGTTTGAGGGGTACGTCTAGGTGTAGCTGTTTTCCATTCACCTTGTAGAGCAAAATCCATATCTGGGCCTTTCCCTGCCGGTGTATCCCAGCCAGGGAGTAGAATAGGTTCTATTTGTAAATTATGGAGAAAGTTCTCTGTGTCTTGTGGCAATCTGAGAGTATATTGTATGCCATCCTTTCTGGCCATTAGACTGAATGGATACCCCCATTTGTATTGAATGCCTTTGTCTCTTAAGATGTCAGTTAGTGGTTTTAATTCTTTTCTCTGTATAAGGGTGAGCCTGGAGATGTCTTGAAATAGAGAAATTCTATTTTCTTCATATGTTATTTGTTGTACCTCTCTAGCTTTTTGCAGTATTTCTTCCATTTCTTTAAAGTAGTGGATACAGCATATGTCTCTTGGGGCGTTTAAGGGTGCTCCTTTTGGTTTTGGTACTCTGTCAATTTGAATTTCAGTAGCCGGATCTCTATTTAGGATGCTGTTGAATATTTGCAATAGCACAGTGTTTATTTCCTCAGCTTTGATCAATTCTGGGACCCCTCTCACTCTGATGTTGTTCCTTCTTCCTCTATTCTTTAAGTCATCTATTTGGCGTTTCAAATCTTCTATTTGTCTGTTTTGTGTTTGCAATACAGTATTCAGTGATTTTTGGTTATGGATCAACTTGCTTTGATTTGTCTCAATTTGATCTGCTCTTGCTACCAGGGACAGCATATCTTTCTTTATTTCTCGTAAGTCTTCCTTGATGGTGGATGTAACCTCCTGTAACATTGCTTTAATATCAGCTTTAGAAGGGAGACTTTTCAAATATGAATTTGTGTCTTGTTCCTCCTCGCATTCACTGTCTGCTTCTGAGGTGTCTGGTTGTAATGAGTCTGCCTCGTCGCTGCATGAGTCCATAACTACTTTGGAAATTGAACCTAGTTTTTTCTTCTTTAGGAATAACAGGGCTATGTCACCTTTACTTTGTGATTTTTTCTCTGCTGGGGTTTGTCCATCTCTATAACTTATAATGGGTTAGACTCAGGCCTTGTTTTAGCTCAGTCCTTATATGACCATGTGTCTGGCGTTAAGCCCTTGTTATGACAGAAGAAGTTCTCTATGGTATTTCTTGATAATATTCTGCCTAATCTCCTTGTCCGCAGTATTATATTTTGGATGGGTTTGAATCTGGGAGGTTTGGGTGCTGAGTAGCTTTAGTGGTAAAGTGCACGCTAATGTGTCTCATAGGTTACGGGGATGCAATAGGGGCTAGCTTTCCTGGAACCCCTTTTTCTATCCTATGTGCCCAGAGGAGAAGGGTGTTTTTACATCCCCTACCTTAGTCCTGTGTGCCTTGCTGCGATGTCTTGGGGATTTATCCCCTCGGGCACGCAGCCGCCCTCGCGATTCAGTGGGGACGCGACGGTCTTAGCGATGCTAGGCCTCAAATGTTTCTTCGTCGCTCGTTACAGTGTGTGGCTGTTTTTCCCCGATGGACGTAACCTGGTGACTCACCGGGTTTCAGCCAGCTCAAACAGTCCTGAAAGTTCTTTGCAATCTGCAGTTTATAGACAGTTTATGGATTTCTAAGGCTCTTTGGCCCAGGAGCTCCTCTTACGTGCTGCAGCTTGTGTTGCCGGCCACGCCCCTCAGTTCCTTACATTTTTATACTTTTTATCAACCCACTGCAATAAAGCTGAAAGTCTGCAGTTCAACTGCATCAGAGTTGTTTCATTTAAAATTCATTGTGGTAATGTACAGAACCAAAATTAGAAAAAAAGTTGCCTGTCCAAATATTTATGGATCTAGCTGTAACTCATAAAATTGCTTTTTTGTATACTGATTTAACTATGTAAAGCCCAAAGGCCATCAAGTTCAACCCCTCCAAATGAAAACCCAGCATCCATACATACACACTTCCATACCTTCACATAAATTATATATATACTAACTATATTGTTTAGTCACAAAGCCACAATAGCCTTTGATATCCAAGCCACTCTTAAAAGCATTAACAGAATCAGCTATCACAGCATCACCCAGTGCATTCTACAACCTCCCTGTCCTCACTGTAAAGAAGCCCCTATGTTGCTTGAAATTAAACTTATTTTCTTCTAGTCTGAAGGGAAGGTGATCCTCTTTATGGGTAAAAAGGCCCCCTTCTATTTTGCTATAATGTTCTCTAATGTACTAGTAAAGTGCAACTATGTCCCCTCGCAAATGTCTTTTTTTCCAGAGAAAACAACCCCAACCATGGCAGTCTACCCTTATAATATGTCTTCCATCCCTCTAACCAGTTTAGTCTTACATCTCTGTACTCTCTCCAGCGCATTTATATCCCTGAACTGCTGAACGTATGTGGAAGAAATCCCATAGACAAGCAGACTTTACTCACTATAAATTTCTATTGTCCTGCCTCAATTCTGCCCTGTCAAAGGCCAAGGAAGAGTACTACAGTACCCTTATAAACAATCACAAATCCAACTCACAAAGCCTCTTTTATCTATTCAATACTATTCTCCATCCTTCAACAACAGTATCCGTTGACCTGATGCACTCTCCTCAGGACTTCTTTAAAGACAAAATAGAGTCCATCCGCAATCAGATACCTACCTCTACTAATGGAAACCATCTACTTCTTCCTAAGCCCCCTTCTGCATATCATAATTCCGGTATTAATGTCTTAAGTCTTTAAGCTTCTCTTGACCTCCCCACTCACAACTTGCCCCCTTGACCCTA
The DNA here is from genome assembly GCA_024363595.1 of Xenopus borealis. NCBI lineage: Eukaryota > Metazoa > Chordata > Amphibia > Anura > Pipidae > Xenopus > Xenopus borealis. Next base: position 104,496,796 of record CM044445.1, read on the forward strand.
TGTCTTCTTCTTTTCTCAAACACTGTGCTGCAGAGATTACAGCACCACTTACTCAAATCTTCAATTCTTTTCTAGCTTCTGGAACCTTTCCTTCTCCTTTCAAATAGGCCAGTATAAAGCCTATTCTTAAAAAGGCTACACTTGACCCATGGTGTCTGTCAAATTACCGCCCTGTCTCCCTTCTACCATTTGCCTCTAAACTCCTCGAACAGGGGTGCCCAAAAGGTAGATCGGAAGTTTTAGCTGGTGATCAGTAGATTTCAAGACACTGTCAACAAACAGCTTGTCTAATCACCCTCCTATTTCATGCTTTTCATTCAGAAATTAGTGTTATAAGAAATAGTTGTTTGTTAGCAATATACATTTTCTCATAAATTAATATTTAAGTAATATTTTCCATGGAGCAGAATGCCAACAATGCCTTTATGGATGTAGTTCACAATGGGACAATATCACTAATAGCAGACCTCACATTAGTAAGGTATGGGCACTCCTGTCCTAGAACATATTGTGCTCTCCTGTATAACTAACTTTCTACACACCCATGATCTGTTGGACTCTCTGCAATCTGGTTTCCGGCCTGGTCACTCTACTGAGACTGCTATGTGCAGAGTTACAAACAATCTTCAGGTTGCCAAAGGTCACTTCTCCATCCTTTTCCTCCTTAACCTATAATCTGCATTTGATATAGTTAACCACACTCTCTTGATGCAGATTTGTATTCGCTTGGCATCCATAAACAGGCTGCATCTTGGCTTTCTTCTTACTATAACAAAATCTCACCTCCAGTTCCACTTAATGTGGGGTGCCGCAAGGCTCTATACTTGGTCCGCTGTTGTTCTCCCTGTACACTCTCTTTGAGAGATTGCATACAATCATTTGTCTTATTTACCATCTGTATGCTGATAATTCTCAAATATCTTTATCTACCCTTCATTAACAGCTGAAATAGATGCCAAAATCTCTAACTTCCCAATAGTTATCTCAAATTCGATGAATCAGTGCCACCTCAAACTTAACCTAACAAAACCTAAACTAATCATCTTTCCACCAAAGCCTGGTCCTACTCCCCTATTTAATATCTCTATTGATGACATGATAATTAATGCCATCAACTCAGCATACTGTCTGGGGTAATCTTTGACTTCTCCCCTTCTCTGATCATATTAACACCACTATCAAAACCTGTCACTTTTTCTTACACAAAATTGCCAAAATACATCCCTTCCTTTCACCTGCTACGGCCAAGATGCTCATGCATGCTCTCATCCTATCCAGACTAGATTACTTTAACCTTCTACTAACTGGCCTCCCTAACGCCCATCTCTCCCCTCTACAGTCTGTATTAAACACTGCTTCCAGAATTATCCTTGTCTCATCAAAAAGGGTACAGGCCCCTCCGCTGCTGAAGTCCTTATCATGGCTTCCTATAAAACAAAGAATAACTTATAAACTCCTCCTCATTACCTTCAAAGCCCTTCATTCCTCTGCACCTAACTACATCTCATCTCTTGTTTCTTTATATGTTCCTGGCCAAAACCTCCGCTCCTCTCTGAGCAAATGCTTGGTGGCACCCCCCACTAGTACTGTTGTTTCTCTCTTGTGGCTTCTTGTATTTGGAATGCCATTTATGAATCTCTAAGGAGATAATTTTTAAAACTAAACTCAAAGACTATCTCTGGGAGCACCTGTATAACACCTGAACTGTAAACTGGCACTCATATGGCGGTGTAACAAACTGTAACCTACAGCACTTTAATACCCATCTGAATTGTCTGTATGTTACCCTTCCATTTAGACTGTAAGCCCTATGGCGTAGGGCCCTCTAGCCTTTTGTTTCCTTGACAGTGAGCACTTAATCTGTATTGTAAATATATTTTATATTTATGTGAATTGTATTACTAATAATGCACTTATGGTTACTTTTTATTTCAATGACCCCTTGTTTGTTACTACTAATTTATTGTTTTGCTGTAAAGTGCTTTGCCCTCAAGGAACACTAACAACACTAGTATTAAAATTGTGTTCCATTTACCACCACACTTTGTAGTCTTTCTTTTAGCCAGTTCTCTATCCAGGCACAGATACTATGTTACTGGCCAACATTTCTTAATTTAACCAGTAACCTTCTTTATGGCACTGTATGAAATTCTTTAGCAAAGTCTAAGTAAATATTGAATCAAGGTCCCTGCTAACCTTCTCATAAAAAGAAATTAAATAAATCTGGCAAGATATATTACGCAAAAACCATGCTGGCACAAACTAATAATATTATGATTTGCTATGAAGTCCAGTATCTTATCCTTTATTAACCCTTTGAAAAGCTTTCCTATCACTGATGTCAGGCTAACTGGCCTATAGTTTTGATGCTGAGAACGGGATACCTTTTTGAATAGAGGCACCGCATTAGAAATTTGTCAGTCTCTCTGCACCATGCCAGAGCTCAATGAATCCTGAAAGATTAAGTAAAGCGATTTGGAAATCACAGAGCTCAACTCGCTAAGTACCCTGGGATGAATACCATCTGGCCCTGGACCATTGTTTATTTTAACATATTCTAGTCTGTTTTGAATTTCCTCATGTGTGAAACATGCATCATTAGTTGTATTACTAGAATTGGGACTATTAAGAAGGAAACCTTCATTGACTGGTTCCTCATTTGTGTAGACAGACGAGAATCTGAGCTTTTTTTTTGTTCTCATCAACCAGCTGACCCCTCTCTGACATTAAGTGTTCCACCCCTTCCTGCTTCATTTTTTTACCATAAATATATTTTAAAAATTATTTTGGATTCTTTTTACTGCTTGCTGCAATATCCTTTGCCGTATTGATTTTAGTTTGACTTTTTTGCATTATTTTTTGGCCTCCTTGTACCTTATAAATTATTTGCTGTCCCAGCTAACTTGAAAGCCTTAAAAGCACGTCTTTTTTTTACCCACCTCAACATCAAAACTTCTAATGAACCAAAAAGGTTTTGCTTTGCAACAATGTTCCTTGCTTACAAGGGGAATATACTGACATGTATATTTATTAAGCAGCATTTAAAGACTTTTCCCACTTAATCTGTTGCAGAGATGCCCTAATACTGTCAAAGTTTGCATGTCTAAAATTTAGTGTTTTAGTTACTCCCTTATAGAATTGCCTCAGCAACAGAATCTCAAAGGAGACCATGTTATGATCTGCATTATCGGTTATTACGATTTGGGTTAAGATAAAAAAGAGAATTATTCCTAGTAGGTTCTTGAACAAGCTGGAATAAAAAGTTGTCATACAGCATATTTACAGACCTACTAGCTATTTCTGTCTTGGCAACCCAATTACCCCCCAACACTGGCTTCAATTATCGGCCCTCCACCACATAGGTTAGAAAAATGCAGGACCTTGGTACCACAGAAGTCTACACCATACTAAATGATAATTTAAAGGTGATCAACCTGTTAAAAAAAAAAAGAAAAACTAAGAACTGTTATTCCTCCAATATGCATTTAAAAAAATATATATATATATATATACATATATATCCTGACTACGGCCCCATGTGGGCCGAAACGCGTTGATACACCATGTGTGAATAAACTAATTTTGCTACACAACTTATGAATTGCTCTGGACTTGCGTATATATATATATATATATATATATATATATATATATATATATATATATATATATATATATATATATATATGAAAACCAGACCTCACGGGAGATGGCCTTCCTAAAATTCAGAGCTTTCTGGATAATGGGCTTTTGTTTAGCAGATTACATTTCTGTACCAGACTACCAGTTGTCAGAAGCAAATGTATTTATCCCATTCTGGAGGTGCAATGAATAAATATTATCTGAAGCCAGGGGCCCTGGCGAAAAAATATTTTTTTTTTTACTTATGGGGGGCCCTGACCACCAATGACTTTAAAGAAAACCTTTATGAGGTCCCTGGCACCAATAGGGTTGCCACCTGGCCGGTATTTTACCGGCCTGGCCGGTAAAAATGATGGTTGATCCCAATGTTATTAATAGGGAAAAAAGGTAAATATATAGGAAGGCCGGTATTTTTTTCCAGAAAAGGTGGCAACCCTAGGCACCAATAATATAAAAATAATATGGGGGGGCATGGCACCAACGTTTTTCTTTACTTATGGAGGGCCCTGAACAAGATTTAAAAAAATATATATATAAAATGCACGCAATATTAGCTCTCTTGTTCACTACACAGAACTAGTCATAAGCCCTAACCATAGAGTAAACTGTTGGACGTAATTCTGCCTCCATTTGCAAAAGAAAAAGCACTTGAGACGCGCTGGTAAATCTTATGACCATTACAACACATACTGGAAACCACTTAAGAACCCTGCCAACGTGTATTCATGTTTATTTACAACTATATTTTATATCGTGTGCGAATACATCAAGACTCGCCGGGACTGAACGCCAGTACAGCGCCGACGTTCTGACGCAACAAATGCAGGCATCAAGTCTCATCTCGCGAGATGATGACATCAGAACCATCCCTATATATTCGCATTGATGCGGCGCGTAGCCGCATTGAGGAAGTTAAGAGAATGGATAGAACGTGTGTTGTGTAGGGTGGGCTGCGAACGACTATTTCAATCATCCATTCCTTCGTTTGTATCTCCTACTTATGTCAGAGATGGATGGAAAATTGCTGATTTTTGTGGTGGATGCCTGCTCTGTCCTAGGAGCCTTGGCATATAATATTGGCAACAAGTGCGACATCTATTTTAGTTGCTCGCTAGAACTTGTGACAGGGAGCAGGGAAACCCCACCTGCTGTAACAGAAATATTTTTTGTGGCTACCAGTAATATCTTCACCAGAAGAGCTTCTGTGCCCAATACTTAACTAAAAAGATATTTACAGTAATTTCTTTGTCTGTTAAGCATTCTGACTTGTGCCAGGAAGCAAAAGAAAAAAAAAATTGACAGAACAAGAGCTCATTTATAAGAAGAGAATGGGTGAAATTGAATTAAACTCTATGTTTACTGTGGTCCTGATGCACAGTTTCCGCAGCAAAATCTTCCATGGCCTCAAAAGAACTTCCTACCAGGGATTTCCCCTGTTTAATGGTGGATTTAGACTTCGCTAGCCACTGCCCCACTGTTACCTATAAACAACTTATCTTTAGTTCTGGTTCAGCAATTTATTTGTAGACAGACAATATTTTTCAAAATAAACTGGTCTAATTCAGTAGAATATAAATTAATTGTATTAATCTTGAAGGACAAGCAAATTTAAACTAAAGAAGTGGGTAGCAATGTTGTACATTATGTTTGGGGTTTCTTTACCAGTCCAAAGGCAACCGCATCCCTTTAGCAGTGAAAATGCGTAGTAGCTCCCCATCTTCTGTTCTGCTGATTCACATGATCTGTGCTACTGTCACTTTCTGAGCTTAGGGACCCACTCAACATACAGTACACATATAATATAAATGTCACAATATAAGGCTAATTTGTTATAAATACAGATAAGTACTACTTGGAAGCACACAACCAGTGCAATTTACATCAGAATAAAATAAACAACCCAGTATCATCATCTTACATTAGACAACCCTAATTTTCTGCTTGATAATTCAAATTAATTCAAAACAAACCCTAAGCTTTGCTTCTCAACAGCTGCTCATGGCCCACTGAGCCTGTGAGTGTCACAGACACGTTCCAAGACAGTAACCCCATGACAAGTATAAGTCCTGGATCATTGCTACTTTTGAGAAGCTGAAACTTTAGGCTGCTGCATTAAGTTCAGTGTAAAAAGCATGGCAGCATTAGCCCTATTCATTTTTAGGGTTTAGTTCTCATTTAAGGGGGGGAATGTAATAATATGTCTTACTTAAAAAAGTTGTTCGCTCCAAAAGATTACAGCACCTTCAAGCATTTCTTAAAAGTGGGCAATACACAATTAATTCACAATGCAATGACAGTTTAAGGAAGAGTATTACATTGTAATATACAATTTTTATTTGTGGAAATTGCTTTGCTCTTTCTGAATTTTATTACATTCCCCTTTAGTCTCCCCCATTAGTTTTAGGCAATTTTGTTTACTATGGTCTGGAAAAACAAGGTCCAGGTTTTTTTTTTTACAGTTTACGGGAAGAAAAAGGTAAAATTTAGCAGAAGTCAGCAACTGACAACCATGTTGCATATGGGTAAATCAATTACTAGGAGACAGTAATAGTGAGTGTTAGAGGATCCCAGTAGTTTTTGTACCAACTAGGCCAATATTTTAAAAAAATTAAGGGAAACATCCAGTGATAATTTAGAAGAACATTATTGTTCGGTGGCTTTTTTTAATTTGCACTGTATGTTGGTCAAACAAGTTAGATTTGAGGGATAATAATTGGCCAAAAGCTTGAGCTTTTTTTTTTACATCAGATTATTTATTTTTGTTTGCAAAATAGGGAGGGCCAATTTAGGACAAGAAAATTGGTGACAATCACTTTCAGGAATTATATTAGTTTGGGGCAGTTATCCAGAACGCTCAGGACCTGGGTTTTTCCGGATAACATCTTTCCATGATTTGGATCTTCATACCTTAAATTCACTAGAAAGTCATGTAAATATTAAACCCAGTAAACTGTTTTTACTTCCAATAAGGGATCATGTACAAGGTACTGTTTTATTATTATAGAGAAAAAGGAAATACATAGGGAAAAAAATAGATTTGTTTGATTATAATGGAGTCGATGGTAGATGGCCTTTTCGTAATCTGGAGCTTTCAGGATAATGGATCCTATACATGTATTATATTCTCCTATTTGTGCCTGTAAGTTACACACCCTACAGCACAGGAATCTCTTCCCTCCGGTCTATGACACTTTACGCTTAATGGGGTTGTTCACCTTTAGTATGATGTAGAGAGTTCTAGTTTAAGACAATTTGCAATTGGTTTCTATTTGTGGTTTTTGACATATTTAGCATTTTATTCAACAGCTCTCCAGTCTGAAGTTTCAGCAGGCTGGTTGCTAGGATCCAAATAACCCTAGCAACCATGCACTGATTTGAGTGAAAGACTGCAAAAGAGGCTGTGGACGAAAAAATAGTTACATAGTTAAATTGGTTTGAAAAAAGACAAAGTCCATCAAGTTCAACCCCTCCAGATTAAAGCCCAACATCCATACACACATCCCTCCATACCCTCACATAAATCATAGGTACCCATATCTACACTAACTATAGAGTTTAATATCATAATAATTTTTCATATTATGTCTGCCCAAGAAATCATAAAAGCCACTCTTAAAGGAATTGTTCAGTATAAAAATAAAAACCAGCTAAATAGATAGTATGTACAAAATAAAAAAAATGTTTCTAATATAGTTAGCCAAAAATGTAATGTATAAAGGCTGGAGTGACTGGATATCTAACATAATAGCCAGAATTCAACTTCCTGCTTTTCAGCTCTCTTGGTTTTCACTGACAGAATACCCTGGTGACCAGGCAGTAACCAATCAGTGCTGTGAGGGAGGGCCACACGGGCCATAACTGTTGCTTTTGAATTTGTGCTGAATGCTGAGGATCAATTGCAAACTCACTGAATAGTTATGTCCCTTACCACCCCCCTGTAAGTCACTGACTAACTCAAAATTAAAGAGCTGAAAAGCAGGAAGTTGGATTATGTCTATTATATTAGACACGCAGTTAACCCAGCATGATACATTACATTTATGGCTAACTATATTAGAATCATTTTTTATTTTGCACAGCCTATCTATTTACCCAGTTTTTATTTTTACTCTGAACTGTTCCTTTAAAAGCATTAACATAATCAGCCATCACATCATCACCCGGCAGTGTATTCCACAACCGCACTGTGAATATCCACCTATGTTGCTTCAAATGAAAGTCCTTTTCTTCTAGTCTGAAGGGATGGCCTCTGGTGCGGTGATCCTCTTCATAGATAAAAAGATGAGTAAAAAAAGTTGCAATAACTATACATTTTAGTATACATTCTAGTATTCAATTTTAGACGAGGCCAGTATCCCCCTGCTGGAAAGAGTCAGAAGAAAGCAAATACTTCAAAAACTATTAATACACATGAAGTCCAAGTTAAAGTTGCTTAGAATTAGCCATCCTATATCATGCTAAAAGTTAACAAAGGTGAAACACCCCTTTAATCAATAATACAACTGTATTTATTATTGTAACAATACCTGCTTGGTCGGTTTCTTTTTTTCTCTGCTGTTCAGTTCTATCTCCAAAAGTAACACTTATAACACTATATAAAGGAACATTATGTTTGTGCAAATTAGGACCTGTGAAAATAAATGCCAATGTGTTCTACAGAGCTCATCTGTTATCTGCTATGCAATCCTGTGCCATTTCAACTTTGAATTGCTGCCCCCATAGCTACACAGCACCATGTTTATGTAAATTGTATGCTATTTTGAAGCAAACACATCCATTTACCAGTGTAGACCAACCGTACATTGCATTTTGATTACTTTAAAACACTTTTTGGTGAAGCTGTTCCTTTAAGGTAAAATATTTAGAATCCATGTGACTGGGTAAAACTGAAAATCTATAGTCAAAACTGTCTTAGAGCTAATGATTGAACTAAGCAGAGAGCAGGGCTGAATTATGACCTATAAAAAGGTAGATTTCAGGCATGATGCCCGACTTACTAGCAAGATGATTATACCTAAGTAAATTGCTTAATATGGAATATGGTGTATCCAGTGGCATTGTGCACACTGCTACTACAAAACAGCAGGCGACTGTGCTCCTGCACAAGAAAGCAAGGCAGTTAATTGAATCAGAACACAGGCCGGCTGATACACATGATATCCCTAATGTGGTACCAACAAGAACAAAGTCAGACAACCCAAGATTTAGCAACTAAGTTGGTTTCAAGAACATCCTAGCACCACAAGAGAATTTGTAAAAAGCCTCCTGTGACAGCTGAATGTATGAAGCAAAATACCATTAAGCCCTATCCTGGCTGGACAGAAACCTAAACAGAAATGTCCCTTTAAAAAGGACACAATTAAGTTTATATCCTGAAAGTAACTGCTGTATTGATACTTGTATAAAGTAGCATTTGATAGCACTTGATTATTTATAGTGGTCACAAAACTCGTGTACTCAACTAGACTTTTTTTAATTGACAACCCTTAGCTGGGCACCATCTGGTGAGACTTTTTTTTTAATCTTATGTACCAGTTTTACCTTCATATTACTGATGCAGTTGCAGGAAAACTCTTATGTTACATTGCTGCAATCTCCCAATATCTAAGCAAGAACAAGGTTTGACTGTTTATAAATTACATCATTCATTCACATAACATATTACATTTGTTTTAGGGCACTGACATATAAGGGAAATTGGGAATTCTATTATTTATGGTTTTTAGTAACCTGAACAAATGGCCAGAAACAGCCCTCATCATGTTCCACTGCTTTTAAATGTAGTCAGAAAGGCACATTTTATAATGTATAATAATGTATTTATATTATAATATGGCACACAAGTACAGCTGTTTTGTGTCAATATTGAACATATGTTATAAGAGGTACCAAAATCATATAGCTGAGATTTCCAGACTGTCAGGCTGCTCCTAAAGAAGTGAAAGAGGGCTCAATACAAAGGGGAGAATTATTTTTATTCACATTCCTGCATTTAAATGTTCCCTTATTTTAAAATGTTTTATTTGTGGTCCCATTAATTTCAATTAGTGCAATTACCAGAGTTTAAACTGTGTGGTCTCCTGAGGTTTCTCTCTGCATCCATGTGACATTTTATCAAGATGCACATTGCAGGGGCCACTGGTCTGTGCTGCTCATGCGTGCATGTAGCAGGGTCCATTGTTCTGGGGTCTGCTACTCATCAAGTACATATAACAAGGGCCATTTATCTAAGGGCAAGGTTGGGGTCTGCTACTCATATCAGTGACTGTGCAACAGGAACAGCTGGTTTGGGCTCTGCTACTCATCCAAATGTGCACAGTATGGACCACTAATCTGAGGTATGCCATTTGTATGAAGGAAACTCTTAGAACTCTGTAGGGCTGGGGAGTGTAAGATGTGGACCATGGAGTAGTGATGGGCGAATCTCCCGAGATTCGCTTCGCCAAATTTTTCGCGAATTTCTAGAGAAATTTGCGAAACGGCGAAAAATTCGCGAAACGAGTCGCGGGACGATTTTGTCGCGCGTCGCGTCAATTTTGTCGCGCGTCTGTCGCACGTCGCGTCAACTTTGTCGCGTCATTTTCGGCGCGCGACTCGTTTTCAGCGAATTTTCGCCAAGCGAAATTTCGCTGGTGATTCGCGAATGTATTCGCCAGTGGCGAATCGCGGGAATTCGCCGCAAATTCGACCTAGGCGAATAAATTCGCCCATCACTACCATGGAGGCATGCCTATGAGGAAGTTACTTGGACAGAAGAAAGTTCACAATCATTAATGGTTTGAAGTGATTAATTTGGAGAATATCTTAAGCTCAGGTTTGAAATTCAAGGTGGAACATTGTTACAAAGTGCTTTGTATTAGAGGGTGCATAGTTTAAATTTCATGTGAGAATGAATGTAGTGCAGTGCAGGGATTTACTGCTGAGGTTTTGCAGGTAAGGTGGGTGAGTCTTGCAACATTCTGGATGGATTGTAGAGTTGCTAAGAAAGTTAGTTGTAGGGCAATGATGCAATAGTCTAAGCAAGAGATAATTAATGGGTGAACTACTCTTTGTAATTTACTGATTGAGAAAGGGCCATATTCTTGTAATATTTGATGTGGGCAGCAAGATTTTTCAAGCAAATGGATATGAACCTGTTTAGAAACAAACACTGATGATTTGGTGGCGTTCAGCCTTTCACATTTTTGTACTGCAAAGTATATCGGAGAGTGATAGAGCACCAAACGTAATATTGGTGGCATGTTACTAATGATTACATAATTCAACAGCAATGGCACACAGTTCTACATAAAGTGCTGTAAGCTATTCTTGTATAGCCTAAAACATGGCACCTGAACTAGCACTAAGTCTTGAATGTATATTACCTGGCGGTGCTTTGATCTTTTCAAAGCACATTGCCACCAACTTTCATTAGCACACATCAATTAGTGTAATATTGGATGGAATTTTTAATTAGATGGGATGTTGTGACATACTTTTCTGTGTTAAATGGTATATCTGCTTTAAGTTATTTGTCAAACACACAAACCAAAGTGGCTTCATCTGTATGCCTCTTGTTGGTTCTGGATAATGCTGGATACATCCAGGATTAATCCAAGGGGCAGATTGACAAAAAATTTAATAGCATTTGGCTTAGCTGTCCATTCCTGATGTCAGTGACAAGTGACTTCCAAAAATATGCAGTCTGGATATTTTCATTATATCACAAATTATTGGATCAGTGTAGGCAGTTTGAATTGGATTTAAATAGTGCAGCTACAGGAGGTTGCATATCAGGCCATTTATGGGGGAATCCTTTAAGGTGCATGAGTAAATACTTAATCTCTACATCATCTAGTCTCTTAAATTCCCCTTGTGTGAGCCATGCATCATTTGTTGAATTAATAGAATTTGGACTATAAGGAAACCTGTATTACTTGGTTCCAATTTTGTGTAGGCAGATGAAAAATAATAGTTCGAAATACCTGCTTTATCTCTGTTCTCATAAATAAGTTGACCCCCCCCCCCCCCCCGACAACTATGGTCCCACCCCATCCTACTTAGTTTTGTTTTTTACTATTTATATATTTACTGATTTAAACTTTTTTGCATGACAAATGTTTCACCTGTCCCCGACTAACTTTACACTTTAAACACATGTCTTTTGTTACCATCCTGAACACTTACAATTCTGTCTAACTAGAAAGGTGTTGCTTTGTGGTGGCTTTACTTACTTACAAGGGGGATAAAGTGGCATGTATATTTTATTAAACAGCATTTTAAAGACATCCCATTTTTTCTTCTGCCTTTAACCCTGTGAAAAGCTTCCCCCTCATTTTTCACATCTTACTTGTTTATTTGGCAAAATTACCCAATGGCAGACACAGTAACTCCTGCTACTTTTTTAATTGTGGCATTTGATTTTTTTTTATTGGTTTATTTATTAAAGGTTGCTTTACTATTTGTCACTTCTGTATCCAGTGGAATAGGTTATAAATATTTAATGTGATCTTTGTTAATGTTATATTTGTTTTCATTTTGCATACAATTGAAGTTGGCCACAATTGCAATTAAATTAAGTGAGGAAGTTGCTTTTAACAATAATATATCCTTTTTCATTAAACACAAGTGTGACTAGACATGACTATTTATTTGCATCAGAAGCTCCTTCCCATTGTGGACTTGCATAGTATAGCACTTGCTATTACAGGTATGGGACCCGTTATCCTGGGGTTTTCCAGATAACGGCTCTTTCTGTAATTTGGATTAATTATAGTCTTGGGTTCAAGTACAAGCTACTGTTTTATTATTACGGAGAAAAGGGTAGTTACTTTTAAAGATTTGGATTATTTGATGATAATGGGGTCTATGGGAAATGGGCTTTTTCTAATTCAAAACTTTCTGGATAACAGGTTTCTGGATAACAGATCCCATATCAATATTTTTGTTTTACTCTCTAGTAAAGTATGGACTCTATCATTTGCACTATTTTTCATCAATTTACACAACAGAAGAACTAATGAAGGTTCCTTAATTTCTGGTCATACAAAAAACATTAGTTAGCAGCAAAAACTAACTGATAAGTACTATATACTATTAAATTCTTTACACTGTGGACAACAAAAATAAACTTCCAAAATTAGTAAGACATTTAACAATGTACATACAGATAGAATGGAACAACTTTGAAAAAGTGATCAAGTAATACAAAGCGAAGTATTAGACACAGCAAACTTACTGGGCATAAAGACACATTTAAATGAATCACTGTGCATATAGGCTATTTTAATTCTAGGAGAGCTAAACAGAAATTAACCCAAGGGTTAAACAAATGGAGACAACTTGGTTTAATTTGTACAAACATATAGAGGGGTTCTTTCTAAACTAGAGAAAAGTAAAAAGACAATACTATGCTCTATGGCAACAGTAAACATAATTCTTCTAAAAAGTTTAGGAAGTGCACTCAAGATGACTTGTACAGTACTGGAACACTGGCAATCCAAGATCTGAGTGAGATTATGGGCATTTTTTTAAATTATTACAGGCATAATTAGTGAAAATTTGCGAATTGGCGAAACGAGTCGCGGCACGTTTTTGACATGCATCACGTCAACTTCGTCATGTTGCGTCGTTTGCGTCGCGTCAAAAACGACGTGCAAATCGTTTTTTTACCGGATTTTCGCCAGGCACTGGTAATTTGCCGCAAATTCGCCCATCACTAGTCATAATTATGTATGTTCTGCTATATCTATTATGTCTAAATAGTTTCCATAAAAAACTGTGGTCATAAATATTGACAGGGTACTTTTATTTCTAAAAATAGAGATTTATATTTTACAAAATATCTCTAATTTAATTAATGTGTACACACAACATTCTGCCAGATGGCTTTTGATTTGTTTGGCTGTAGATAACCACTGCCTCAGAAGCTTCTGTGGAAAACAAGCATTAAGCCTGAGCCTCTTCCTGCTGCATCCAATAAAGGTGGTGGTTTATTATTTATTTATATTGGTTGACTGGAGCTGATTTGGATCCATAGTTGCCATTATGTTTTGTTGATTATATTGTACAGTATCACATAGCCTCAGCAGTTCAGCTCATTGCAACACATGGTGTGAGTTTCCCTATCCCCTTCAGAGAGACTCACTGCTAAGCTTTGTGTTCTTAGGGCCTTAGACAGTTCTCTTCTTTTATTTTCTCAATGTTTAATGTCTGAACAAGTGAGTGTATTGGAGATGACCACTTTGACCCAAGGCCTACAGGAATCAAACTTCATGTAAAGTCTGCAGCTCTTCAGAAACCTCTAAATAGTGCAAAGTATTGTTACAACTGTTTTATTTAAAAAAGAAAGTACATTTAGAATTGTGTGTATTAAGTAGAATGGTTTGTCATAGTCATCTTGTTTATTATTTGTGTAAGCCACATTGTGTGGGTGTTTCTTTCCTTATATTACTGCAATTTCAGAACTTAATAGTACTAATACCACTACAGGGAATTTTTTACAAATGAAAGGAGAATCACTTTATTGAAATCAAGTTATTCCTTTAAAACTTCTAAAAGGTGCCAGTATTTTTTTCCAGTTTAATTCATTATTTGTGTGTAGTGATGGGCGAATCTACCCAGTTTCGCTTTGCAAAAAAAATTGCGAAACGAGTTGCGGCACGTTTTTGATGTGTGTTGCGTCATTTTTTTGTGAATTTTCGCTGGTGTTTTGCGAATCGCGCGAGTTTGCTGTGAATTCGCCCCTGGCGAATAAATTCGCCCATCACTAGTTGTGTGTGTGGGATATGTTAGAATTTAACAATTTTGTACAACTTTTTTATGTTTCACTACAAACAAAATGAATGAATAGTATATAAGGGGCAGATGTACTAATAAAAAAAGTCGGAATTCGACCATCAAAGTTTTTTCAAGGGGTTTTTTTCAATTGAAAATGGATCGGTTTCGATCAAATAAAAAATGTTCAAATGCATTGTTCGTTTCAAACAATTTTAGGCAAAAATATTCAAAACATTAAAAAAAATATATATAGATATATATATATATTTTAAAGGTTCCAGAATGTCCCCCATAGGCTAAAATAGCAATTTGGCTGGTTAAAGTTGGCGAAGGGTCAAATTCAATTCAATTTTTTTTTTTTTTAAATTTGATTAAAATTTTTTGCACTTCGACTCAAATTTTGGCCTATGTGATAGTCGAAGCACCCAAAAATTACTTTGCATTTTTTTTTAATTCAAATTTTCACTTCAACCCTTAGTAAATCTGCCCCTAAATGTTGTAATACAACTTTCTGGTGGGGGTGTGTCTAAGTGCCAAGGAAGATCCATACCTATACTTATTTATTTTATTTTTTCTCTAAAATCATCAGCTCATATGGAATAGAAAAGGGCCCAGTGTTGCCAGTGATACATTTAAAATAATTAAACATTTAACAGGCCTAGGTGTACAAAATATAAAAACTTTTACCAATATAATCCATAAAACCAAATAACTGTAATCATCTGATTCCTGTAAAGGGTGGTCACAAATAGAAATTACATATACCAAATTTCCGAATTGAGACAAAAGAAAATATTTTCAGAAATATTCAACTTTTTGCCTACAACCAAAGTATCAATAATTTGGTGTAATCATTTTAAAACCTCATTTCAATGTTTTTTTTCTTCTTACCAGTAGCTTAAATTTTAAAACCAGTACTTAAAGAATGGTAATCTATTATTATGGTTAGCTATATATACATCCAAAAAATCCAAAGGCACACAGGACTTATCAAACACCAAAGTGTTCATTGCAAATAGCGGTGCACCGCTATTTGCAATAAACACTTTGGTGTTTGATAAGTCCTGTGTGCCTTTGGATTTTTTGGATGCAGACTTGTGGGAGGTTGCCGAATCTCCACCATCGAGCACCAGGCGTCTCTAATTAGCCGGACACGGAGGGTGTGCGAGAGCCACAACTATTCTTAGTAGCTATATATACAGACACCAACATTTTTTTTTGCAAAAATATGTCCAATTATGAAATGCGAAGTGGATAAAGGAAAATGTTTCACTACAAATCACTGGAAGAGAGCCATTCGGAGAACTCAAAAAGTATCACAGATTATGTTATAATTAGTGATGGGCGAATCTCACGCATTTTGCTTCGCCGAAAAATGTTGTGAATTTCCAGAGAAAATCGAGATTTGGCGAAAAAATTAGCGAAACGAGTCGCGCGTCGCGTCAAACGCGGCGTGTCGCGTGTCTTTTTCGACGCGCAACTCGTTTTTTGGCCAAATTTTTCGGCGCCAAATTTTTGCTGGCGTTTCGCGAATTTATTCGCCAGCGGCGAATCGCCGGAATTCGCCGCAAATTTGCCCATCACTAGTTATAATTGGTATTAGTCCCCTTTATAGATACATGTCCTCTGAATATCTTTACCTGCTCTGATTTGCATATATGAACTTTAAATTTATTAACAATTTGCAGATTGTGAATAACTAGTTTGGGTGAATAAATTCACCAGGCACAAATTTGTGCAAACTTCATATTTTGCCATCAGCAAATTAATTTGCCACAGCTAAAAAAAGGTGGCACCCCTCAGAATAGTCACACACATAAAAATTGTCACACATCAAAATTAGTTGGACACCCATTGACTAGTGCATTTGGACAAAATAGTTGTGCCTATAAAAATTGTCACAAGTCAAAAATATTTTGATGCCCATTGACTTCAGTGCATTTTCTGAATATTTAGCTGTTTCGGAAATTTTGTGGTAAATTCACTTATTTTCTCTGAAGTGAAACGGGACAAATTTGCCCATCACTATGAATAACTAGGATTTTAAAGCAGTATCAGATAAAAATTATCCAAACTTTAACGCTAGTATCCTCTAGGTATGGAATTTGAAATGGCTAATCTTAAAAAGCTTAAAAAACAAACATTGGACATCTTCAAAATACTGCTTACTAAATTTACATGTCTGTATATTCCCTTTGTAAGCAAGGAACATTGTTGCAAAACAAAATCTTTGTGGTGCAATAGTTGAGTGGTGTTGAGGCGGGTAAGAAAAGATGTGCTTTTAAGGCTTCCAGGTTAGCTGGAACAGCTAAATTAGGCCAATAAATCATGCTAAAAAAAGTTAGAAAAGCTAAAATTATGTTTTATATATGTAATAAAGTTAATATGGGGGGGTGTCAGCTGGTTTATGGAAACAGAAAAAAAGCAGATATTCTGAACTTTTTTTGTCTTGTCTGCACAAATGAGGAGCCATTTAAAGAATATTTCTTTTTTAATAGTGCCAATTCAAGTAATACAACTAATGATGCATGGTTCACTCATGAGGAAATTCAAAAGAGACTAGAACATGTTAAGATAAACAAAGTTCCTGTGAACGGATGATATTCATCTCAGGGTACTTAGAAACCAAACCTCTTTACTTAATTTTTTTAGCATTCATTGAGGTCTGGCATGTTGCAGAAAGACTGGCAAATTTCTAATATGGTGCCACTATTCAAAATTAGCCTCAAAAACTATAGGCTGATATTAGTGATAGAAACGTTTTTGAATGGGTTATTGATGTTTAAGATACTGAACTTCATTGCAACAAATAGTACTGTGTGTTTGTATCAGCATGGTTTTATGCATAATGGATCTTGCCAAACCAACTTAATTAGTGTGGACAGGGACCTTGATTCTGGGATGACAGTAGATACAATCTACCTAGACTTTGCTAAAGCATTCGATACAGAGCCACAAAGAAAGTTACTGGTTAAATTAATGAATGTTGGTCAGGAACATAGTATTTGTACCTGGATAGAGAATTGGCTAAAAGATTGATTACAAATAGCGGTGGTTAATTTTCTAATTGGACCAGTGTTGTTAGCAGGGTACCACAGAACTCTGTACTTGGTCCTTTGCTTTTCAACTTAGTTATTACTGACCTGGAGGATGGTGTTGAAAGTACTGTTTCTATTTTTGCTGATGATAAAAAAAAGTGTGCAAAACTATATGTTTTATGCAGGATGCTACCACTTTGTAGTGTGATTTGACTAAATTAGAAAATTGGGCAGAAAACTGGAAAACAAGCTTCAATGTTGATAAATGCAAGGTTATGCACTTTGGCAAAATAATATACATGCAAGTTATATGCTAAATGGCAGTGTGTAGGGAGTTTCCCTAACTGAGAAGGATCTAGGGGTTTTGTAGATAAGTTGTCTAATTGTGGAGAGTGTCATTCTGTGGCCATTAAAGGTAATAAAGTACTCTCTTGCATAAAAATGGAATAAACTCAAGGGATAAAAACATAAGTATTCCTCTTTATTAGCGATGGCCGAATCTCCCCAGTTTCGCTTCACCTAAAAAAAAATTGTGAATTGGTAAAAAATTGGCTAAACGAGTCGCGGCACGCTTTTGACGCGCGTCGCGTCAACTTTGACGCGCGTCGCATCAACTTTGACGCTGCAAATTCGCCCCTGGCGAATTAATATCTCCCTGGTAAGGCCTCACTAAAATATGAAGTACAGTTTTAGGCTACAGTCCTTAAGAGGGATATATTTGAGCTAGAGAGAGTGCAGAGATGTGCAACCGACTTGGTTGGAGGTATTGAAGACATTTTGATGATAGACTGTCAAGATGAAGTTGTTTTTTTTCTGGAAAAAGACTTGAAATGATTGAACTTTACAAGTACATTAGAGTACATTGTAGATAAATAGCAGGAGACCTTTTTACCCATAAAGAGTATCACCACAGCAAAAGCACTAGAAGAAAATAACTTTCATTTGAAGCAGTGTAGGTGGTCCTTCACAGTGAGGGCAGTGCGGTTGTGGAATGCAGTACCAGGTGTTGTGATGGCTGATTCTGTTAATGCTTTTGAGAGGGGCTTGGATGATTTCTTGGACAAGGCTACAGTGATACTAAAATCTATAGTTAGTACAGATATGGGTATATATATAATTTATGTGAGGGAATGGAGGGTCATTGTATGTATGGATGCTGGATTTCATTTGGAGGGGTTGAACTTGATGGACTTTGGTCTTTTTTTCAACCAGATTTAACTATGTAACTATATCCAGGAATATATTATGTAAGGAGCTACTTCTTGAATAGTTATTGAATAAACCCTGCCCCTGCACTTTAGACATATGTGCTCAAAAATAGAAGTTGGGTTCAAGTATTAATCTCCATGTATAATCTGATGATCACAGTGAACACAGACTCCTGAACACAAACATGGCATTAAAAAAACACCATTAGAAACTGTTTTTACATTTTTCATAACCAGAAAAAACACTAGACCCAGCCCTCTTTCTCCTGGCAACTTCCTTCACTTCTTTATGGTTAGAAACAAACCAACAGGTGGTAAATAGAATTGCCCTCTCATCAACGTTACCAATTTTAATCAATTTTAATCAATACCAATGTTAATCTGACCCTTGTGGTCACAGATATCAGCTGTCTTATTCAGCCAATAGTTCCAATGCTTTGTCAGTTTTTACCAGTTTCCCATAAGCTTTTGGTACATAATTTCCATGTGTGCTTGACTATAAACTCTGTTGATAACCTCCTGAATTTGTGGATCTGAGGCTCCTTTCCAATTCTTAGCTACCAGTGATTTTGTTTTGTAATTTCTCTCCATATTTGATATAGGTAAGTTGTTGCTGATAATGCTTGAAAAGTACATTTTGCTCTTAAAGCTATAGCACTTAAAGCATTATTAACTGTAGTACCCTTTAACATGGAGTTTTATATATCTAGCCAAAGTGTTTGGGTATTATTTTTCCAACAGGCTTTACTGAATTGTAGAGCAGTTGCTTCCATATGCGCTTTTAAATGAGGCACACTCATAGTCCCTTGACAAGCAGGTCTATACATTGGGTCATTTTGTATTCCAGGCTTTTTACCCTTCCAAATAAAATCCTGGAAAATCTCTTGTAAATTTTTAAGTATATCACTAGGGATTTTTAAGGGGATTGTCCTCATGAGGTATAGTACATTTAGTAAAAGCATAATTTTAGCTGTGTTTATCCATGCTATCCTCAAGAGTTCTAGTTGATTATAGAGTTAAGCTTCAGATTTCAAGCTATTGTACAATTTATTGTAATTTAACACCACCCTTTATGCTACTGGGAAAGTTTGTGGACATAGCCTTTGTAAATTTGATATTATGTTCTCTTTAATAACCATATTTAAAATCATAAATTTTCCTTTATTTACTTTGTAATGGAATATTTGGGAAACTATATCTAGGTTATTTTGTACCGCTTTTAAAGACTCAACAGGATTCGCCATAATTAACAATACACCATCTGCAAATAGATTTTTTTGTGGCAGTTTGCGCCCAACTGGATGTCCACTATTGAATATTCCCTATTATTATCCTCTTTTATTGCAGCTGCCAAGGGTTCCATAACTAAAGCAAATATTAATGGCGAGAGAGGGCATACCTGCCGTGTTACATTATTTACATTATTTTGATAGGAAACCAGATGACAATACTCTAGCTGAGGAATTAGAGTAGAGTGTCATAATTGCATTTAAAATAAATCCTTGGAATCCTAGTCTCTGTAGTAGCCCAGATAAATATCCCCAATCCACCTGATCAAATGCCTTTTCAACACTGAATGATAAAAGAAGCAAAGGCACTGATTGTCTTTCAACTATTTCAGTTAGGTTAATGATTCTTCTTGTAGCATCAAGGGCCTGTCTTCCTTTCGTAATCCCAACTTGGTTGTTCTGTATGAATTGGGTAGTATTTTAATTAATCTAATATGTTGGCAAAAAGTTTGGCGTCAGAATTCAGTAGCGAGATCGGAAGTATTTGTTTGGATGTCTTTTACATATAGACTATTTTTCATCCAATAGGTATTTAGTTTCCAGATTCAAGGAGTTTTTTAAGTTAAAAGACTCTAAAATCTCCGCTGTTATCGGGGCGTGATCAGACCAGGTAATATATCCAATTGGTTTTTTTTAAACGTGTTGCAATACCCATTTATCTGTAATAACTAGATCTATTCTAGAATACTTAAAAAAAGAAGAAAAAGAAATACCCCACTTTGCCTCTCATACACTGTTAGTCACTGGTAATATACCCAAACGCCTTGATAAAGCGAAATTTAGCGAAACACGTTGGCGGTTTATAACTTTGATTTTACTTTGAATTAATTCTGGTCGAAATAGAGGGGTGGGAATTGGAAGAGTGCTCAAGGGATTACCTGAAAACTTTTTCTCATTTACCAGGAGGCCGCGGATTTGTGGTTTTATAGGATATTTTAGTTCTTGTTGAAGTGGTAGGGTTTAGGTAATAACTGAGACCACAGTCCCGGATTTTCTGCCTTCTCCACCTTTGTGGTGTCCCAGGGAAGAAAATTAATAGGCAGTAGCTTTTGGGACAACTCTACCTCTCTTTTATTTTCCTTTTCCTCCTATCTTGTATGAACTTGAGCACTAAATTATTGTAATGTTTTTATCTAATTAATTATAGTCCTGGATCAATTGATATACCCTGATTATTGAAGTCTTTTTAGCACGAATAAATTATTTTTTACTATTTATTCACTATTTAATAACTTATTACTAATCACAATTGATACAAATCCTTTTTAACAATTTTTTTAGGCTGAGAATTATCCTAGCATTAATGAATTGTTATTAACTTAAGTATATTAAATAAGCACGGCACTTTAGTAATACCTAATTAATTTTTGTTTAAACCAAATGAGTCACGAATGAATTGATTTAACCAAGGGAAATCTCACGTGATTTAATTTGAGTTGGCTTAATCTCCTTCTTAGCCAATTCCTTACTCACAAGGGTATATTACCAGTGACGAACAGTGTATGAGAGGCAAAGTGGGGTATTTCTTTTTCTTCTTTTTTTAAGTAATCATTGACACTGGCCTGAGGCCAAGTCTCCACTTTGCCTTAAGATATAAAACATAATTTGTGTAATCGTTTACACACAGGATAAATTTGTTTGTTGTACTATTCTAGAATACATCATATGTACTAGAAAGAAATATGTGAAATATTTTTCACCCTGATGTTGAGTTATTCATGTCAAATAGTTCCTAAAATTTGTGAAAGTTTCGATTTGACTTGTTTTTATTGGATGACCTGTCCATATTTTGACAAACTATTTTGTTAAAATCCCCTAAAATAATTAAAGAACCTTTTTGTTTTTTAGCTAACTGTATAAAGAAAAACAAAAAGTTCTACTTGAAGCAGCTTGTATCAGAATGACTTAGCTGCTTTATCCGAAACGCTGAATTTGGAGGCTGGAGCAAGAATGATCACGGAAGATAGAGTTTACTTTATAGAGTTGTAATGAAGACAGTATACATTTTGGGATTCTGTGAATTCTATCGATGATAATGTCACTTTCTCCCATGTTGGGAAGGCAGGTTTTCAGTTTTTATGTTTGAAAAAAGTGCATAGCTGGTCCGACCCAATCCTTTCTGAAATACCTCTCAGTCTAAGGTTATTGTGATTTGACTTATCCTACATATCTGCCATTTTTAACTTCAAAGCCGCTACTTCTTCCTCCAAAGTATCATTGGCGTCTATTAAGTCATTATTGGACCTGGCATTATGAGGTGTCATGATCTGGTCACTTGTCTTTTGCATTTTGAAGGGGTAGCACAGGGAGATTTGGTAGAGTCTATCAGGTTGCAAGCTTGCAGCAGGTTAAATGCTTCCTCTGTAAATGCTGCTATGTGCTGGGCTCCATTTTTAATAATAATGAGCTTAACCTGTAATCCCTATTTGTACTGGATGTTATTATTCCTCAGAGTTTTTGTAATTCCCATAAACTCTCTCCGTTTAGCGAGAGTAGCTGCAGATAAGTCAGAAAATACAAGGATGTCCTTATATGGATCAGAGAAGCCGGAGTTTACTTTAGAGAACTGTATAAGTACTTCCTTTACATGGAAGAAGTAGATCCTCACTATAGTATCCCTTGGTAATGAAGAAGGTATACCCTTAGGCTTTGGGATCCTGTGAATTCTATCAATGATAATGTCACTTTCTCCCAAGCTGGGAAGGCAGGTTTTCAGTAATGTTTGAAAAAAGTGCATAGCTGGTCCGACCCAATGTCTTCTGAAATACCTCTTAATCTAAGGATATTGGGATGTGACCTATCCTCCATATTTTAACTTCCTAGCCGCTACTTCTTTCTCCAGAGTGTCATTGGCGTCTATTAAGTCATTATGGGTCCTGGCATATTTCCCCATTTTGTTTTCAATATGGTTAATATGCTCACCTATATGTTGCAGCTGTCTCTGGAACTCTTTTACCATCTGTTTCAACTCTGCCATCATAGATCCTTTAAACGAGAGTAGGAGGGAAGTAATTTTAGCCTCTGTAAGCTTTAATCTTTAATTATTAGTGCCTGCGGTGCCTAATACATCCAGGGGAAGGAAGCTTTCCTGTAGTGACGATTCCCTGGAGCTCATAACCTCTGTTTTGCCGCTGTGTGCTTTATAATGCTTTGCTAGGCTTCCCTTCGTCCTCATTTTCCCACCCAAATACAGTGCTACGTCTCACGCATGCAGGCCCCGCCCCCCCACAATCACTTATAGAGGTTTACTAATCATTTATGTGTTAACAATTTCCATACCTGAATTTTCCTTAACTCAGTGAGGTTTTCAGTATTATCCTACTTAAATTAATACCATGGGTTTTAATTGTTAGGGATTAATTTTGACAACTCTCAAAAAACTCACCAAAATTGTGGTATTTCATCCAAATTATGTTCATTTGCTTGATAAAACTATCACACGCTGGGGCTGCCGTAAAAAAAAAGTACATCCCTTCAAAACACTAACAAGTCCATTTAACCTGCATACTGTTTAACAAACTTCCACTGCACATAGCTCAGGAGGGACTGTGCTATAAAGTATCTGCAAATTGTGAAAACATCTAAAGAATACCTTATAAACAGATACATTTTTAAAGTTAAAGTTTTCACTGTTTCATTTTTTTTCCCTTAAAAGTATCTGCATTTTTCACACTACAATGTCTTCTCTCATGTAATATAACTGGAGCTCAATTTAAATCATTGTAACATTTTGGATCATCAATCATATTTACACATTATGTGGCTAGGCTTTTTTGTTGACTTTGGATGTTGTTTTAGAGGTATTTCTGGAAGACGTTTCAACCATGGTCGCCTCTGTAATAAAACCTTTTGGGGGTATGCATTTATCAGCCAGCGCAAAACTTAATTTTACCCACAGAGATGTCATACAATTACATGACCACTAGAGATAAGCACACATGGATTTACGGCACAATTCTGCATTTCACTCTCATCAGATTATTTTTACTAAACTGTGATAATAATTTGCCACAAATAAACACCCTTTCATTTCAATGCATTTGGAGTGAAATAAAACTTGAGAAAAAACATCCATTGACTTTAAAGCATTTGAATTGATAAAAATGCTCATTGACAATGCAATTGGAGTGAAAAAAAAAACGAGAAAAAAACACCCATTGATTTTATGCATTTGGAGTGAGAAAAAAGTTACCCATAGACTGTAATATAGTTTGCTACTAAAAGCTTGCTGCAACAGAAAAAAATTGCCCTTAGATTTTAATGTGTTTCACAATTTTATTGCCGTTTCACAAATGGGGCAGATTAGCTCATCATTAATGACCACCAGATATAGTACAGTACATGATGTATGTACCCCTACACCCTCCAATACTGATTAGAAACAATTAGGGACACCATAGGCAGATTACCACTTATAAAGTTTTTAGTTTTTTTTTTATTATTAGACATATTTGGAGTATTTTTTCTACTGAACTAAATAAGTGAGACCTTTCAGCTCTTGAAAAAAAACTTTTTTTAAACATTTCAGCATAACATTAATTTAGGGGTGGTGTTTCAGACAAATCATCATTATAACACTTGGATAATCCATTTACCGTATTTCTCCTGTCTTTTGCTTAATGCATAGACATTTAAATATTGTATAAGTGTTCCAATTTCATAAAATGCATGAAAAGAAATTACCTTAGCAGGAACTATTTTTAGATATCCATTCACAAACCACATTGAATTCCTGTTGTTAGGTGTATTAATATTTAAGAGCTGAGTTTGTTTATAATTTTCTGATAACTGATAAGAGATGTGAGTTAATTATTGGAACAGGAAGGAATAAACATAGGGAAAAAGTGAACAAATTTAATATACCTTTGCAACTGTTTACTGTACATTGTATGTAATAAAACCTTCTATTGAGAACATCTGTTTTACTCCGAAACTGGCCTTTTCTACTGATGTAATTGTGTATATCTCTAAATGAAGTGAGGTCTCACTAGTAGGGATGGGTGAATATGATTTGTTTTGCTTCTACAAAAACAAATTCAAGTCAATTTTTTGATGCAAGTAATTTTTTTCACCCATTGAAGCCTATAGGTGACATTTCTGCATCAAATCTTAGCGTAACAATTAGCTCATCCCTAGTTACTTGCCCTCCAACAAATACTAGATAGCTTTGGAAATGCTTGACTATTACAATAACAATAGTACCAAACTCAAATTTTATTCAATTTGCAATTAAAATTAGCAATGCAATAAGTATCACAAAGCATAATACATTTTAATTTCATTTTATTGTTATTTCCCAATTTACTACACTTATTACATTGTTTACTTACTTACACATTTAGAGTTTAGCCTCAAATCAAACTGGCCAGAGATTTCCCAGATAGTACATACTAGTAAAACTCAAGCCTTAAGTTAACATATTTTATACCTAATAATTAAAATGAAAAATAAAATTCTAGTATGGGGGAGGTTCATAATGGGTGTCTCAAAATTGACAATAATTTGTGCTACACCAAGGGGGTTATTTATTAAGTTTGAATATCCAAACCTTGAAAGATTTGTAGTTCTCGGCGTAAAAATAAAAACTAAGAATTAACTCTGATTGTCTAAAAACTCCAAAACCCGATATCTAAAAGGTCTTGAGGTCCTGTATAAGTCAATGGGGAAGGTCCCAGTGTCTGCACTGATGTCTGTACTGATATCCAATGACTTTGGGGATTCTGAGCAAAAAACTAGTAGTTTTTGGGGAAAGCTCAGGAGTTTTTGGAGTTTTACCCAACCCTATTTTTTCTGCCTTTTTTTCTTCATAAATAATGTCCATTCTGGAATTTGGAGTTGCTCGGAGTTGGATATTAGAAATACTGAGATAAATTCTGACCTTGATAAATAACTCCCCTAAAGTTGGTTGATGGGATTAAACCTTGTTGTATAGGAAAGTTGGGGTGAAGTGCTGAAGGAAATATGTCTATAACTTTCTTCCAAAAAGGTTTCTTTACTGCTATGTATCCTTGATATCTTCACGACCAGTCCATAGTATTAAGTCTATTTCTCAGTTTTTTGTTTGTAAACATCACAATGCAATGAAATATGTTGGCATTATATAAATATATGTTAATAATAATAATCAGTATTTTTTGTAAGCATTTTATAGCATTTTAAATATGGCATCTGTAAGACAATATAACAGACCTACAGGCTCACTTTAAAAGTTAAAGTGTACCTGTTTACACAGATTGTATTATTTTAATTGTTTACAGATCACCTAAGGTGAGCAGATTTTCTTTATACAGGTTTGTCATGGCTCTCAAGTATGGGCTCTCAAGTATGCTGTTTAATCATAACTTGTTTCTGTGCTGTTTATTCCATCAATCTTATTTCTTTAACCATTTTCAACAATTCATCAATTTATTTATGTATTTTTTTTATATAGTGCCACAATAGTACACAGTGATTTGCAAGGTGTCAGCACAAACTGTAGTTTAGTTATACTGTAACATCTATGCCAGAGCACAATATACTGTTGGTAAGGGGTCCCTAGCCCCATGAGCTTACAATCCATTAGGACAATAAAACAGACAGAAACAAAAGGAGGGACACATGGGCTATTTGATTTGATTCTATTCTGCATTATTATTATATTCTCCCTGCTGAAAATGCCAATGGGACTGATAGTTAGTTGCACATACAAATATTTCTGCAAAACTCCACCAAATCACCCCATGCAGTGGGATTTTTGTCTGTAATTCTCCAGATCCCATTACTAGTGATGGGCGAATCTCCCGCGTTTCGCTTTGCCGAAAAATTTGCAAATTTCCAGAGAAATTCGTGAATTGGCGAAAAATTAGCGAAATGAGTCGCGCGTCTCGTCAAAAACGACGCGCGTCGCGTCAAAAACGACGCGCGACTCGTTTTCTGGGCGAATTTTTCGGCTGCAAATTTTTGCTGCCGTTTCGCGATTTTATTCGCCAGCGGCGAATCGCGGGAATTTGCCGCAAATTCGTCACTGGCGAATAAATTCGCCCATCACTACCCATTACTAATGTTAGAAGTTAATGTGGTTTTGGAACATAACTTTTTGAAATGAAAAAGGAAAAGTATTCTCAGTACAAATATACTCTTAATTCCCAGATGGCAAAGGGTTAAGTACCTTCTGATCCTCTGATGGTTAGGGAGTGGCTTATCTGAACAGTGGCTGTTTCAATCAGTTTCTTAATTAAGAGTACATAAAAGGCAGCCTTGGGAAATGGTTCAGGTTTGATGGGTTGTTTGGGTGGGGGAGAGAATGGGTGCTGGGAAATGCAGACAGTTTAAGCAGGCAGAGAAGAAACTTTAGAAAATGAATACTAGGCAGTTAAAGCAAATTGAAATAGTCTACTTATAGTAAGAAATAGGTAAAATGAAAGCCACATTAATGCATACAGAGATAAACCGGCTTTCCTTGTTAGAAAGCACAAACTGAAACTTGGTACTGTTGTGATGGAAAAGTTGTAGACCTAACACTAACTAAGTATAGTTTTTGCTGTTGTATGGGGAGAATATGCAGCTGTAAATCTTTTTTTTTTTTTTTTTAATAAGGGCTGTTGTGAATGGTGCATGGGTTATCTGTATATGTGTATATATATATATATATATATCCAAGTATGTGTGTTGAAAAAATAAACTTACTATAAGGAGCAACATAAACATATACTATAAGGAACAATAATATATCCATCCACCATGTCTATTATAATTAAAGCTACTCAAACAATCCTAGTGAAACTTTCTACAATTAACTCCTGTTTCCTAGCTGTTTTACAAGACTGCTATAGTTTAATCTTTCTGTGAATGTAAGTGATACCAGTGAATTTTTTGTGTTAATAAAAAGCAACAAATAAATTTGATGATTTTCATAACAGAATGTGGCCTGCAGATTACAAAACAAGACATTGTAGCTATGTTTAAAGGGGCATGTTTTCTTAGCAGGTCACAGTTAAAGGGGTTTTTCCTCTTCAGTTGTTTTCAAATTGTTCCCCAGAAAGACATTTTTCAATCACTTGCCATTATTTATCTTTTACTGTTTTTCAAAAATCTAAGTTTGATGTTGGTGTCTCTGGTGTTTGAGTCTGGCAGCTCTCAACCTTCCTAACCTTCTCAACCTTCCTAATGCAGCGACCCTTTAATACAGTTCCTCATTTTGTGGTGACTCCCAACCATAAAATATTTTCGTTGCCAGCCCAGAGCGGATTGTTGGGAAAGTACAGGAGACAGCCTGCCTGCATATGGCCACACCCCCAATTACCATGTTAATTTTACAAATCAGCTACTAAGGGGATATAGAAAGTTGTAGTGCAACTGGCTTCCCTACACAGGTTACTGAACTACAACTCCCAGCACCAACACCTGGAGAGATACAACCAGGGCTAGTGGGGAGAGAGATTAACCTACCTGCTCCTGGAACCCTTTAAGTGACCCCTGTGAAATGGTTGTTCGACCCCATTTAATTGATACATTTCACAGCAACATCTCTGGAGTATTAGCAACTATTGTATCAATTCTAACAGCTGCCTGTAATGAAACCCAGAGATTCTGCTCAGGGACAAAGATAAGAAATGTACCCATTAAATGTATCAGTTAAGAACAGTTGGGGGGTCAGCGACACCCCTTCCCAGAACTGCTTTAGAAGGTGAAAAATTACGCTTTACACTTCAATATTAGAAAAAAAGTCAAAAATAGAAAAGACAGTGATTGTAAAAAGTAATTATTTCTGGTGATTAGTGATGGGCGAATTTTCTGCATTCACTATTTATATACATTATTAAATTACACTATTGCTGTATAATGGAGGGCATACAAATAGAAAAACTTGTGCCATTATGCTTGTCTAAATCCTTTAATGTATAAAATGAATGCGCCTCAAATTAGTCACAAGAACTAAGTTAAAGAGCTGCTGCCACTGTTGCTTCAAAAACTGGGAGTGTATTGAGTGTTATTTTAGTACAACACTAATGTCTCCGTAGTCACCCACTTTTAGGGGATGCTGGCATAAATAAATGTTATAATTTTCCAGGTTAAAAAAAAAAAAAATATATGTGTATATATATATTGCCTAAACTTTTAACCCTTTAAGTGCCAGCAGAATTTCATATTTCATTTGCACTCAGATGAAAGTGCCCTACATTTTTTAAACATGTGCTCTCTCATTTTAGGGGCATTTTCTGATGGCAAGCCTTTAGCTTACCCAGGAAAAATATATATTATTTTCAGGACAGTATATAGAGATAGAGAAGGGGGAGCACACTCCGTTATTGAG
>CM044445.1:104623439-104639556 GCA_024363595.1 Xenopus borealis
CAGGTCTGGGGCCGCCTCCGCGCGCGCGTTTCAGGTTATCGCTTCTCGGCCTTTTGGCTAGATCAAGTGTCTTTGGTCTAGTCAGGGGCAGTTTGTCGATGGGGACCCACCGGTTCGGCCTTCAGGGATCGCCCTTCGTGGCTTAACCCTGCTGCTGCTATAGGATTGGAGGCTATCCTTTCGAGTTCTGGGAAGGCGATAAAAGGATCTTCTGGTGGAGATGGTTGTTCCTCCGGAGGCGCCGAATACAGCAAGGCTGGTATTTCCTCGTGAAAAAAAGGATTTGTATGTTCTTCGAAAAATACAGAAGGATATTATTGAAGACCTTCTGGGGATGAAACGCTCAAGCATATTTTGTGTGCAGGTATTTATGCAACAAGGATTTTACGATATCTCCTTTATCAATGCGAATGAACTGCGAACTTTTAATATGCGGTTTAAAGAAAAGATGTCACATCCGGATTTGGAGGAATTGTCTTTGCTTATTAAAGAGTCTAAAACCCGAATTCCCCTAACGGTTCATATGTATAACCCTTTTGTGGGAGATGATGAAATCAGGATATTTCTTGGAAAGTATTGCAAATATGTTTCTCCAAGTGAGAGGAGAAAGAATGTGTTTGGGACTTTCAATGGCCAGAGAAGGTTCTGGGTGGACTTTAAACAGACTGATGGTGGAATTGGGGGTGTGATGCATCCTCCACAGGCTTTCTCTATCGGGAGCAATAGAGGCTATTTATTTTACCCAGACCAGCCTGTTTTTTGCAGAAAGTGTTTTTCGTTTGGCCATTTCAAAGACGAGTGCACTAGTGACCTTGTTTGCCGGAATTGTTTTAAAACCGGACATAAAACTGTTGAGTGTCCCTATGTGCGTAAATGTCATTTATGTAATTCCACGGAGCATTTGGCAAAGGACTGTCCTGAAGTAAAGGCAAGTTATGCAAATGTGCTTCTCAGAGGGAATCGTGGGGATTCAGCCGTTCCTAAGCAAGCTGCTCAGGATACCACAGGTGATCCTAATGAGGAGTTGGGTGCGGTTCCTGATTTATTAACTGGAGAAGGAGAAGATGTGGATGTTCTGGATGTTGCTACTTTTATGGAAGTACTGCAAACTGCAAATATGGATGTTGACAAACTTTCCCTTAAACGAAAAATTGAGGGTGAGAGTGCTAGTTCTGCACAGTGGAGTGAGATTATTGAGGAGTTCTCAGATTCAGAGGATGGTCCGAATGAGGATGTCATTTCAGCTTTTGATTCTGACTCTTCTGCCTCTGCTACTTCATTCCTGGATAAGGGGCAAGTGGAGGAATTGACTAAAACTACTAATTTTCAAAAAGTGGAGGACCCCAAGGTAAAGAAGAAATCTAAGCAGGATAAAATTGTTGAGACTGCGAGAGGATCTGGCGAGATGCAAGGGGTTAAGTCTAGTAAAATTGAAAGTGCAGTTCCAAAGAAGTCAAGGGCAAGAGGACCTGCAACGAAAAAATGATTTTGTTGTTTTTTTTGTTGTTTTATTTTTTCTTCCTTTTTATTAAATTATGTTCCTTAAAATAGGTTCCATCAATGTGAGGAGCATTAAATCGCTGTATAGAAGGGCTACTATACTTAATGATTTGTTTTCTTATAAATTTGATGTTTTATGTTTGCAGGAATGTGGGTTACAGGAGGAGCCGAGTCTGTTGGGTTTAGAAATGGGACCGGCAATTTGGTCTACAAATAACGAAAGAAATGGTGGGGTGGGTGTTTTGTTTAAAAGTAGATTTTTTTCAGTAACAAAAGTTGTACATATTGCTCATGGAAGAGCTTTGTTGGTTTATTTTGAATATAAAGATAAGTTTTTTAAGTTGCTAAATGTTTATGCACCAACTGAAAAAAAGGAAAGGATTGTTCTTTTTGAGAAAATTAAGTTTTTTTTGGATGGGAGGGAAAATGTTATTTTTGTTGGGGATTTTAATTGTATTATTTGTGCAGGGGATAGGGAAGGTGTGAGTGGTGAGGGTGGTGGTATTGATAGTTCTGGAAAAGAATTGAGAGAGATGATAAGTATTTTTGGTTTTCAGGATGCATATAAGACTATGGGTTATAAAGATAAAGGTTTTTCTTTTTTTAGTGACAGAGGAAATGTTAAGTCCAGAATTGATTTTTGTTTTTTGTCTAAAACTTTGAGAGTTGAGGATTTTCAATTAAGAAGGTTTCCTTTTACTGATCATGCATGTATTGAATGTGTTTGCAATGTGAATGAGGAATGTGAATATGGAAAAGGTTTATGGAAATTGAATATTTCGTTATTGGAGGATGAAAAAATTAAAACTGATTATGTTGAATGTTTTAAAAAATGGGAGGTACGGAAAGTTGGTTTTGGAGATGTGGCTGAGTGGTGGGAATGGGTAAAATTTAAGACAAAGTGGTTCTTTATAAAGAAAGGATGTGAAAGAGTAAGGTGTGAGAATGAAGATCTAGAGAGATGGCAATTGAGATTAACTTATTTGGGGGAACTTAAACAAATGGGTGAAGATGTGTTTAAAGAAATGGAAGCCACTAAAAAGAAAGTTAACCAGTATTTGGAGATTAAAGGAAAGAGGATTATAGCACAAGCAAAGTTGGTTGTGAAAGAAAAGGATGAGAAATGTACTAAATTCTTTTTTAAGAAAGTTTTTAATAATAAAACCAGTGTGTCTAGTGTAATTAATGAGGATGGCGCTGTTGCATCAAGTAATGGAGAGATTTTGGAGAGTGTATGGAAATTTTATAATAATTTATATACAGAGAAGGTGCAAGATGAAATGCTGGCTGATGAATGCGTAAGTGGAATAGAGCATGTGTTGGAGTATCAAGATTGTGAAAGTTTGGAAGAGGCAATAAAGAAAGGTGAGTTTGAAGAATGTTTGCGAAACATGAGAAAGGGTAAAGTACCAGGTAATGATGGGTTGCCTGTTGACTTTTATTGTACTTTTTGGGATTGTATTGGTGAAAGTGTGTATCAAGTTTGTAATTTTGTATTGGAGAGGGGATGTTTGTCAAAAAGTATGTGTGAAGGTATTATTATTTTATTGTATAAAAAGGGTGCTAAAGATGACCTTCAGAACTGGAGACCTATTACGCTTCTTAATACGGATTATAAATTAATTGCGAAAGTAATTGCGAATCGTTTAAGGGGTGTAATTCATAAGATGGTGGGGGAGGAACAGATTTGTGCTGTTCCAGGTAGGCAAA
Organism: Xenopus borealis; assembly: GCA_024363595.1. Classification (NCBI taxonomy): domain Eukaryota; kingdom Metazoa; phylum Chordata; class Amphibia; order Anura; family Pipidae; genus Xenopus; species Xenopus borealis. The sequence goes on from CM044445.1 coordinate 104,626,650, forward strand.
TTGCGGAGAGTTTAATTTTATTGAGGGATGTGATATGGGATAGTAGTGTAAGAAAGATGCCTATAGCAGTTGTGGCTGTGGATTTTGAGAAGGCTTACGATAGGGTGGGTCATTCCTTTATGTTTAATGTGTTAAAACGAATGGGGGTACCTGAAAGGATGTTGATGTGGATTGGTTGTTTATATAAGGATATGGTTAGTCGGGTTCAGGTTAATGGGTCTTTTACAGATAAAGTTTTAATAAACTCTGGGGTGAGACAGGGTTGCCCCCTTTCACCTATTCTTTTTGTTTGTGTTATTGAGCCATTATTGTGTATGCTTCGGAAGGATAAGTTGGTCAGAGGGGTGGGTATACCAGGTAGTGGGGGTAGAGATCTTAGATCCATTTGTTATATGGATGATGTGACTATTATTGGTAAATCTGCGATGGGTTTGAGGAGAGCAAAGTTATTAATAGATTTGTTTTGTATGGCTAGTGGTTTTAAATTGAATGAAAGGAAGAGTGTTTGTAAATTATTTGGTGTTTTTAATGAAGTTGACATTGGAGGATGGACCGTAGAAAATGGAGATACTGGGAGTTTTTTTTGGAGGAGATTTGAAAGGTGGTGTGAGTTGGGAAAAAACTTTTTGTAAAATAAAGAAGAAAATTGATTTTTGGTCGCTGAGAAATGTAACTATTGAAGGTAGAGTGTTGATAATTAAAGCGGTTTTGGTTCCTATTTTGTTGTATATTGGTCTTGTTTTCCCAGCACCGGATAAGTGTCTTCGAAAAATTTTAAGAGTGATATTTTTGTTTTTATGGAATTCAAAAATGGAGAAATTGAGTAGATGTAAAATTATGAAGAGGAAAGAAAAAGGGGGAAAAGGTTTGATGAATGTGGAGAGGTTTTTAACAGTCAAATATGTGAGTATGTGTGTGAAAGCTTGCAAAAGAGAAACTTTAGTGGGATGTATGGTGAGATATATGGCGGGTAGTGTTTTGAGAAAATTTAATTTATTGACTGTGGACTTGAGAAGACCTATATGTTTTAATGCTCCATGGTTCTATGTTCGTATAGAACGTTGTATTCGAAGGAATCATTTTGAAAATGTATCTTTTTTGGAATGGTGTGAGAGTAAAAAAATGTTGAGAGCGATAGAAATGAAGGAAGAAGTGGAAGTGATAGGAGGTTTAACGGAGGTGGAGAGTGAAAAAGTATGGAAGGTAGTGAATGGAAAGGTAATAAATAATAGACAAAAAGATTTGATTTGGATGGCTGCGCATGGGTGTTTACCCACGCGTGAGTTTCAAAGAAGGCGAAGATTAATAAATAGTGAGGTATGTCCTAGGGATGGTTGTGGGCAGATGGAGAATATTGTGCATTTATTTTGGAATTGTATGTATGCAAGAGAAGTGTGGAAGAAGTTGGGAAATCTTATGAAGGGTCTGACAGGTGTTCAACTGTTGACTTTTAATATGATGTTATATGGTTTATGTGATGTGAATGAAGTTAATACAAGAGTGTTATGGTTAATAGTTAATTGTGTGAAAGAGGCATTGTGGGATGTTAGGAATGTTTTATTATTTAATCATAGAGAAGTTGATGTTGCGGGGTGTATTAATTTGGTTTGTAGTAGACTGTTTGTATATGTCTTGAATGATCGGAAAAAGCTGGGTGATATAGATGCAGAAGGTTTTTGGAAGACCAAAAAATGGAAATTCTGGATAGACAATTGATTTAAAGTTCTGTTTTCTGAATGTTTTATGTAATTGTTTTGTGATTTTTGACTTTTTTGTTTTGAATTTTGATGATTTTTGTTTTTTGTTCTGGATCTTTTTATTTATTACTAATAAAAAAATTAAAAAAAAAATCTGTTCTTATCAGTTTAATATCTGATACGTCCCCTATCTGGGGACCATATATTAAATGGATTTTTGGAACAGGGAGATGGAAGAAGAGCTTGCTCTGTCCACTCCACGCATCGACCTGGTATTGCAGTACCTCCAGGACCGGTGCACTTCTCTTACTCAGTTTGAAAAAGCAGATAAAAGGAGCAAACCAGCTTTGGGGAAAAAGAACAGCCCAGTTACGGAAGCCCGAAGCAGGCAGCAAAGTTTGCATCAGATGAGCTGAGGGGGAGGGAGAGAGAGGGTTGAGGAGCAGGAGGGAGACGTTGACGGCGCACAATGCCTGGCTGCAGTGTGACAGCCCAGCAGCATCACTAGGTGGAAGGACAGGCAGGCAGAAAAAGTGGCTTCAGCGTGTGTGGCGGCGGGGCAGGCAGCCCAGTGCCGTTCCGTCTGGTGGTTTTGTTGTGATCCTGCTTCAGCTGTAACGAGCTGATTGCGTCGTGGAGCTCGTTGTGGCTGGCAGAAAGAGGCGGGCCTATGCAAATAGGGTGTGCCTGGGCAGTCGGGGAGGTGCTGGGCCTCAGGCCGGCGAGCCCGAGGAAGGCCCGAAACGGGGCCGGAGCAAGAGCCAGAGAGGGCCTGGGGCTGGGAGCCCCCGCGGCGGGGCTGCCTGGACGCGGGGCTGCCTGGATGCGGCGAGGGGGGGGGCTTGGGCCGGAGGTGTGCTGCCTGCCGGGGCCAGCCCCCGCTCTCCCCGTGGCGTCATCCCCGGCCTGGGGCCGCCTCCGCGCGCGCGTTTCGGGTTATCGCTTCTCGGCCTTTTGGCTAAGATCAAGTGTTTTGTCTTAAGGAGTGTTAGAGACCCCCCTTCTCGGCCCTGAGACATCGCCCTTTTAGGGCTTAAGTCTCATGCTGCTATTGGGGAGGGGGCCAATCTCTTACGCAGAGTAGTGATCCCTTGTGTTTTTCCTTTATCCTTAGGAGAAGGAGATATGCATCATGGCTTTTAAGAGCTATCCCTTTGTGCCGGCGAATGCGCGGCTTCGTGATACGTTTCGTATGGAGTTTGAGGAGGAAGGAAGGAATGGTCGTGGCTTGGAGTACATCGTGAAGGATCTGCTTTTGGGGCTTTTTGACATGAAGACACTGGACATCTTGGCGATTCAGGATTATCCCAGACGTGGCGTTTACGATGTTACGATGATTGGAAAAGTGGTTTACAACAGATTGCTGGCAAAGATTCGAGAGGAAACAGATAATGCTAAATTGGATGGCATAAAGATTTGTGAGCATATTCCGGAAGGAGGTACTCTTATTGTTGTTAAAATGTACTCTCCATTTATTCCTCAACAGGACATTGCTTTTCATCTAACCCGCTATTTTGACAAAGTTAAATACTTACGTAATGTGAGTAATGAATTTGGGATCTGGACTGTTAAAAGGAAATATTTGGTCACTTTTAAAAGAGACTCTGATGGGAATCCAGTATATCCACCGGCCAGGTTTACGATTGGAAGAGTCAATGGAGATATTTTTTATTCCGGAATGCCTGTTTATTGCAAAGCTTGTGGACTTAATGGACATGCTGCAGAGGACTGTGATAAAGTTGGGTTTTGCAAAAATTGTAGATCCACTGAACATAGTACAAAAGAGTGTCCAAAAACAATAATATGCAATTTATGTGGGATGGCTGGGCATAGATATGGAAACTGTCCTAATAGAGTTCCCCGTGCAGACAAACCCTTAGGTGCAGAAGGAGGGGCCAAAGAAGAGACTGCTAGAGCTGCGGAAGCAGCTGAGAAGGTGGTCTTGGAGGTTCCGCATCCTCAATCTCTGTCTCAAATTGATGTACCTGCTTCTGACATTGTTTCTTCCCCTGATATTGAGGAGGTGATGGACCTCTCTGTTCATGGTGCTTTGGAGGAGGAGATGGCCGAAACGGGGACAGAAGCCTCCGGATCGGACATTTCTACCCCTGAAGCGAAACCAAAAAAGCCAAAAAAGGCAAAGAAAGATAAGAAAAAGAGAGGTGCTCCAGATATTAAAGGAGATAGTAAAAGGGGGAGAGCAGAAAAGAAAGTTGATTATGCAGGGGCAGTAATGAAAAATCTTGAGAGTCCAGAGATGGGGTCTGAACCTTTGGAATGGGGCGGTTCAAATCTAATTGAAAGTTTCCAATCAGTCAGTCCAGTTTCACCTTCTGATCCCTTTTTGGAAGCTGAGGGAGTCCACAGCTTGATAGATATAATGGGCATGTCAGGTGATTCAAATACGTAAATTATTTAAGGATTGATAAGCTTTATATTTTTCCTTTTTAATGACCTTTCTAAATGGGCTTTCTTTTAATGTAAGAGGCATTGGGAGTAAGTTAAAAAGGACTACAGTATTTAATTTTTTAGCAGTTTTTAATGTTACTGTCCTTTTTTTACAAGAATGTGCTATTCCGCACAGACAAGACTACTCCGAGTTTCAAAAGGATTGGTCCTTCGGACCCTCGGTGTGGTCTGGAAATAATGAAAACAAATCTGCAGGAGTTGCAATTCTTTTTAAAGGCCCTGTTAAGATTATTGAAGTCCAGGAGATTTTCCCTGGTAGAGCCCTTTTGGTTTTAGCCGAAATTTCAGGTCAGAGATGGAAATTCTTAAATATTTATGCTTCCCCGCAAAAAAAAGAAAGGTTAACTTTGTTTGAAACTATTAATCCTTTTTTAACTGGTCTAGATGCTTTTATAGTTGCTGGAGATTTTAATTGTGTTTTTAGTGGGGAAAATCGTTTAGGTTCTTGTGTTCCAGTTCAAAATGATAAATCTGCAAATTTTTTAAGAAATATGTTTAGTGATTTAAAATTTGTAGATGTTTTTAAGAACCTTAACAAGGATATATCCCTTCAAGATTCAGTAACTTGGAGTAGGCAAGGATCAGGTTCAAGGATTGATTTTATTTTTGCCTCAAACGTATTAAAACCCTTAGAGTGTGTTTTAAAAGAAAATGTTTTATCCGACCATAAAGTTGTTGTGTTTAAAATTGAAAACTCTGGAGGAGGTGGAGTTGGAAAGGGTTTTTGGAAGTTAAATACTTCTTTGTTGGAGGAGGAAAGTGTAAGTGATTTTATTTTTTCCTATAAACGGTGGCAATGTCAAGAAAATTATAAGAGAGATATTGTTAATTGGTGGGATGAAATTAAAGAGAAGATTAAGACATTTTTTATTAAAAAAGGTAAATTTAATGCAAAGGGAGAAAGATTAAAGTATAAAAGATATAATACACAATTGCAAACTTTGTTTAAATTTAAAGAACTGGGTGTAGATGTAGAAGCTGAAATAGTAGAATGTAAGAAAGAAATGAAAACCATTTTGGAAAAGAAAAGTAAGGAAATAATTTTTAAAAGTAGGATTAAGCATTTAGAAGAAGATGAAAAATGTACACGCTATTTTTTTAAAAAAATTGTAGAAGGGAAAGACTTTATTGATGAGATGGAAGGTGAAAAGGAAAAAGATAAGATTTTGGATAAGGTCTTTCTTTTTTATAAGGATCTTTTTGATAAAAAGAAAATAGATCAAAATTTAATGTTAGATTCCTTAGATGATTTATCTACTTCCTTGGGAGAAGAAGATGGTTTTTCTATACAGAAGGAGATTACAGAAGATGAAATTTTACAAGTTATTAAAAGTTTTAAGAAAAATAAAGTACCAGGCATGGATGGAATTCCGATAGAATTTTATGTATGTTTCTGGGATCTTTTAAAAAATGATTTATTTAAAGTTTTTAATACTTGTTTTAAGGAAAAGCGGAGCCCTACACTTTGGAAAAAAGGAATTGTAGTTTTAATACATAAGAAAGGAGATAAAAAACAAATTGGGAATTGGAGACCAATAACGCTTTTAAATACTGACTATAAAATTTTTTCAAAGCTTTTAGCAAACAGAATGAAATCTGTAATTGAGTTAGTAGTGCATTTTAGTCAAGTTTGTGGAGTACCTGGACGTTCTGTGTGGGAAAATTTGAATCTATTGAGAGATGCTATATGCTATAATAAAGAGAGAAAACAGAAATTAGCGGTACTTTCTTTGGATTTCGAAAAAGCTTTTGATAGAGTTGCACATGATTATTTATTTTTAGTATTGGAAAGAATGGGGTTTCCTAAGTTATTTGTGGATTCCATCAGACTTTTGTATTCAGATTGTGTAAATCAAGTTCTTATTAACGGTTTTAAGACATATCCATTCCCTTTATGTAGTGGAGTAAAGCAGGGTTGTCCGCTTTCCCCTATGTTGTTTATATGTGCCTTAGAACCCCTATTGTGTAATATTAGGAAAGAGAAAATGGTGAGAGGGGTCCCTTTACCAGGAGGAGGGGGAGAACAAGTTAAAACTTTGGCCTATATGGATGATATGGCTATTTTATGTAAGGATATCGTAGGAATTAAAAGAGTTATACGATGTGTTAAATGGTTTTGTTCTTTTAGTGGTTTTAAGATAAATATTGATAAAAGTAATATACTTTTAATTGGTGAATGGGATTCCGTACAAGACATTGAAATCAAACCTTCTGAGAATGTGAAAATTTTAGGTGTCTTTTTTTTCTGAGAAAAATAATGGAGAACATAGTTGGGATTTAGCTTTACAAAAAATAAATAAAAAAATCATGATGTGGTCTCTTAGATCCTTGACGTTAGAAGGAAAAATTTTAGTAATTAAAGCAGTAATACTTCCAATTATTTTATATTTAGCAATGGTTTTTCCTCCATCAGAGGTTAACATAAAAAGAATAACTAGAATATGTTTTGTCTTTTTTTGGGGGTCAAAAATGGAGAAATGTAAAAGAGAGATTTTATATAAACCTAAATGTAAAGGAGGAAAAGGGTTTATAGAGATTAAAAGTTTTTTGTGGTTAAAATATTTGGTTTTATGTGTAAAAAACTGTGGAAAAGTTAATTATTGGTCTTTTTTCATTAGATATTATGCAGGATATATTTTAGCTAGATACAAATGGTATAAAACTTCTTTAAAAAATCCTGTTTGTTTTAATCCTCCAGTATTTTATGAAAGTTTAAAAAAAGTTATTATAAGTTATGATTTAAAAAATGTGATTTTAGATAATTTATTAAATAAATTATTTCTAAAACGTAAGTTTGAAAGCACAGCCACTTTAGTTCCAATTTATAGATTTTCGGAAGAAAAAACTTGTATTATTTGGTCAAGAGTTTCTCATAAAGAATTATTTAATTCCCATAAAGATATTTCTTGGTATTGTATTCATGAGTGTTTACCAACTAGATATTTTCAACACAGAAGGGGGTTGGTAGCTAAAGCTACATGTCCTAGGAAAGGATGTGGGGATGATGAGACCATATTGCATTTTTTGTGGAACTGTTTTTATGCTCAAAATTTTTGGAGGAAAGTGGGAGTATTGTTAAAAAAAGTTGGAGGATTGAAATATTTGAATTATGAAACTGTTTTATATGGTGAAATGAATGGAGTAACTGAAGAAAATTTTTTAATGGTCTGGAAAATAATTAATTGTTGTAAGGATGTTTTATGGAAAATTCGAAACATTGTTCTTTTTCAAAGAGATGAAATAACTGTGGATGACGCAATTTTGATGTTTTTTTCTGAAATGTATTTATACTATATTATTGATTTTAAATGTAATCAAGAAAAGTCTTTGAAATGGAAACAAAAACAATGGTCTTTTTTTGTATTTTAGTGAACTTGTAAATGTGAAAGATCAATAAAGATAATTATTAATAAAAAAAAAAAAAAAAAATCTGTTCTTATCAGTTTAATATCTGATACGTCCCCTATCTGGGGACCATATATTAAATGGATTTTTGGAACAGGGAGATGGAAGAAGAGCTTGCTCTGTCCACTCCACGCATCGACCTGGTATTGCAGTACCTCCAGGACCGGTGCACTTCTCTTACTCAGTTTGAAAAAGCAGATAAAAGGAGCAAACCAGCTTTGGGGAAAAAGAACAGCCCAGTTACGGAAGCCCAAAGCAGGCAGCAAAGTTTGCATCAGATGAGCTGAGGGGGAGGGAGAGAGAGGGTTGAGGAGCAGGAGGGAGACGTTGACGGCGCACAATGCCTGGCTGCAGTGTGACAGCCCAGCAGCATCACTAGGTGGAAGGACAGGCAGGCAGAAAAAGTGGCTTCAGCGTGTGTGGCGGCGGGGCAGGCAGCCCAGTGCCGTTCCGTCTGGGGGTTTTGTTGTGATCCTGCTTGAGCTGTAATGAGCTGATTGCGTCGTTGGAGCTCGTTGTGGCTGGCAGAAAGAGGTGGGCCTATGCAAATAGGGTGTGCCTGGGCAGTCGGGGAGGTGCTGGGAGGCTGCGGGCCGCAGGCCGGCGAGCCTGAGGAAGGCCCGGAACGGGGCCGGAGCCAGAGAGGGCCTGGGAGTCCCCGCGGCGGGGCTGCCTGGATGCGGCAAGGGGGGGGCTTGGGCCAGAGGTGTGCTGCCTGCCGGGGCCAGCCCGCGCTCTCCCCGTGGCGTCATCCCCGGCCCCAGGTCTGGGGCCGCCTCCGCGCGCGCGTTTCGGGTTATCGCTTCTCGGCCTTTTGGCTAAGATCGTGAGAGGATCTTATGAGAAGCGATCAATACTCCAGCAGGAACCCTAAGCCGAAGGGGGATGCTAGGAGTGACAGAGCTTAACACTTGCCTATTACAGGCTATTAACGAGCTTAACACTATGGAGCCGCAGGAAGAAGGAGTCCCAGCTTTCGCCCGAGTTAGGAACTCTATTCGGGTGGTGACGGAGCCGTCGGTGGGAGAGGAGAAGATGACCTACGTGGTGAACAGCATCCTTGGGGACCTCGGACACGTGAGGAAGGAAGAAATCCTGGCCATCCAGGATTACCCCAAGAGGGGAGTCTACGACATCACCTTCACTGGTGAGGGTGTGCTGTCGAGCTTCCTGAAGATCTTGCGGGAGAGCCAGGAAGACATTCGGCTAATTGGTTATAGGATCTTCCCTCACTTCGAGCAGGAAGAAGTGATGTTGGTCATCAAATCGTACTCGCCCAATGTGAAGATATCTGAAATCGAGACGGTGCTGGGTAAGTTCTGCGACAAGCTCGTTTCTGTTGGAAAAATCCTGAACGGTCTAGGCATTTGGACCTCGAAATTTAGGTTCAAGGCCAAGTTTAAGAAAGATACATTACCGCCTGCAAGATTTCAACTGGGGAACTGGAGTCTGGATGTATTCTTTAATGGCATGCCTGTCTTTTGCAAGAAGTGCCGCAGGTATGGCCACAAAGAAGAGGACTGCAAGGTGTGCCGAAATTGTGGAGAATCATCGCACATTTCCAAAAGTTGTAAGGAACCAAAGAAATGCAATTTGTGTTTCAAAGTAGGCCACTTGTATGCTAACTGTCCACAGAGAGTTGGGAAGCCGGAGAAGAAAGAAGAAACAAAATGGGAACAGCCTGTTGAGAATCCCAGAGAGCCGCCTTCTGGGGATCCCGGTGATTTCCAAAAGGAGAATCCAGTAGAATCTCCAGCCAAAGATGAGAAAATGTCGGTGAAGAGAAAGAAGAGAAAGGAAGAGGTGCCTTCATCTGAGAGTGCAAATTCTGCGAGTCTAGCTGAGACGCCAAAAAAGTCAAGACCGAGTACAAGAGGAGAGAATTTGTATAGATATTGGAAAGACCGAACCGACGAAGAGATCCAGGATTATCTCAGCACCTGGTCAGATGAAGAGGTGAAGAGGTGAATAAATGTATTAAGGCAGGAAAAGAAACAAAAGATTATAGACATAGAGTGTTAGAGTATTTTAAGACTTTAAAATAATAACATCTGTATTGTATAATAAAGTCTTGTTATATTTTATTCCAGGTTTTTAAATGATGTTGTGAAGTTATTGTGGGTTTTATCCTACGTGTAACTTTATTACTGATGGAAACCTTATCTGTTCTTATCAGTTTAATATCTGATACGTCCCCTATCTGGGGACCATATATTAAATGGATTTTTGGAACAGGGAGATGGAAGAAGAGCTTGCTCTGTCCACTCCACGCATCGACCTGGTATTGCAGTACCTCCAGGACCGGTGCACTTCTCTTACTCAGTTTGAAAAAGCAGATAAAAGGAGCAAACCAGCTTTGGGGAAAAAGAACAGCCCAGTTACGGAAGCCCAAAGCAGGCAGCAAAGTTTGCAGCAGATGAGCTGAGGGGGAGGGTTGAGGAGCAGGAGGGAGACGTTGACGGCGCACAATGCCTGGCTGCAGTGTGACAGCCCAGCAGCATCACTAGGTGGAAGGACAGCATCACTAGGTGGAAGGAAGGACAGGCAGGCAGAAAAAGTGGCTTCAGCGTGTGTGGCGGCGGGGCAGGCAGCCCAGTGCCGTTCCGTCTGGGGGTTTTGTTGTGATCCTGCTTGAGCTGTAACGAGCTGATTGCGTCGTTGGAGCTCGTTGTGGCTGGCAGAAAGAGGCGGGCCTATGCAAATAGGGTGTGCCTGGGCAGTCGGGGAGGCTGCGGGCCTCAGGCCGGCGAGCCCGAGGAAGGCCCGAAACGGGGCCGGAGCCAGAGCCAGAGAGGGCCTGGGGCTGGGAGCCCCCGCGGCGGGGCTGCCTGGATGCGGGGCTGCCTGGATGCGGCAAGGGGGGGCTTGGGCCGGAGGTGTGCTGCCTGCCGGGGCCAGCCCCCGCTCTCCCCGTGGCGTCATCCCCGGCCCCAGGTCTGGGGCCGCCTCCTCGCGCGTGTTTCGGGTTATCGCTTCTAGGCCTTTTGGCACGATCAAAGTGTTAAGAGGTGAACGAGTGTGCTGGATTCTCGGCCTTGCTGCATCGGCTATCCTTTTTGGAACGTCTTAAGCGGCCTGCTGCTATTGGGAACCCACTACCTCTGCATTGAGAAGGCGATTTTCTACAAGCAAGAATGGCGACTTATCGTCCTGGAGGAGCGAAGTTGAAGAACACCTATCGCTTGGAAGTTGAGGAAGGAGAACGAAACAGGGTGAATTTGAGGTTCATCGTTTGTAATGTTTTGGAGGAATTTCTGGATATTGATCGGAAGGAACTGCTCTGTCTACAAGATAGTCCAGCTCGAGGTATTTACGATCTTACCTTTCATGAGGAGAAAGTTTGTTTCAAATTCTACAAAGGGTACTCTGAGAACAGAAAGGATCCTATTTTTAATGGGGTTACTGTGACTTGTATCTCAGAAGATATTGAGAGACCTTTGACGGTTCGTATGTATAACCCTTTTGTAGCGACTTCAGATATTGAGATTTTTCTGAAAAAGTATTGCAGTTCAGTTTGATTTACTTTCAGAGTATCTAATGATCTGAATGTTTGGAATGGAAATCGGAGATTTATGGTGGTTTTTAAGAAGAATGATGCCGGAATAGGAGGGTTGGACCACCCCCCTTCGAATTTTTCAATCGGCAGGAATCGTGGATATTTGTTTTATCCTGAACAACCACTATATTGTCGTAGGTGTATGGAGTTTGGTCATGCAAAAGATAAATGTCCGAAAAAAGATCCTTGTAAGAACTGTGGTAAAGAGGGGCATCAGAAAGACCAGTGCCCAAGGAAAAAAACATGTGATAGGTGTGGTGGTACTGATCACTTGTTTAATAAATGTCCACAGAAAAAGGCTCCTAGTACTTCTGCTGCTGGAGAGAGAAAAACGGAAGATGCCTCTGCTGGAGGCTCTGGGTCTAGACCTAGGGGTGGTACTCCAAAGGAGGTGTTATTTACAAATTCAGGATATATTCAAAATGCAGAGGGTTTGTGGGTTCCAGATCCAAATTGGTATTCATCTGGAGGATCTGTGGCAGAAAACCTTGCGAGTGGTGTAATTAAAGAGATGACAGAACCACCCTTAAAAAAGGGCAAAACTGTTTCCAACGAAGCTCCTGAAAGGGAAAGTACTGTCAAGACTAAAAGATCTATGAGAAAGGCTGGTGAAAAGTGTGTTACGTCAGACTCAGATGTGGAGAAAACTCCAGTGTTGTTGCCTCTGACTATGGATACACTGGAGAGTCAAGAGAGTAATCTGCCTGACCAAGGTGGACAGGCAGGATTGATTTCAGGTGGAACTGTGACTGATGATAATTTGTTAGTTGATCCTGAGGATTTTGATCCAGGGGGGGAGGATGTGATGGATGTGCAAAATCTTCCGCCCTAAATGAGTAGCATTTGTAGATTAGCTTCTTTTAATGTAAGAGGCATGAAAGGGGCTTTTAAAAGAGCCGCTTTATTTTTACATTTAAGTACTTTGAATTGTGACATTATTGGGATTCAAGAGTGTGGAATTCCAAATAGGATAGATTATAAAGAGTATGAAAATTCTTGGTCATACGGTCAATCAATTTGGTCTGGGGATAATTCAAATAAAAATTCTTGTGTGGCTATTTTGTGTAAGAGTAATGTAGAAATACTATCCTATATTGAGATAATGACAGGTAGAGCCCTAATGGCAAAATGTAAAATGAATGGTATTGTATTTAAGTGTATTAATGTATATGCATCTGTGGATAAGAACGACAGAGTTGAACTTTTTGAAATGTTACCCTTTTTTTTAACTGGATTAGAACCAGGAATTTTATTAGGGGATTTTAATTGTATTTGGCCAGGTGAGAATAGAAAAGGTGGTGCTATTGAGACACATATTGATAAAACGTCCAGTTTTTTGAAAAATTAAGTTAGTGATTTTGATTTATATGATGGTTGGAAAAATAGTGAACAAAAAATAGGTGAAGGGTTTACTTGGCGAAATAATCGTATTGCATCTAGAATTGATTATTTTTTTCTTTCACAATTTTTTGATGTTTCCAAATGTGAAACATTGATTTCGGGATTTTCTGATCATAAGATATTGGTGTGTTCTTGTAAATATGTGGTTTGAGTAGAACAAAGTCTAAAATATGGAAACTTAATGTAACTTTATTACAGGATTGTTTGACAAAAGATAGATTTGCTGAGAAGTATAATATCTGGGTTAAAGATAGGTCAAGTTTTGTTGATATATTGGATTGGTGGGATGGGGTTAAAGGCAGAGTTAAATTGTTTTTTGCTAATATAGGTAAGGAACAGGCTTTCAAACAAAGAGAAATGTTTGAAATGGTACAGTTGA
>CM044445.1:104651860-104664458 GCA_024363595.1 Xenopus borealis
GCTTCTTTTTTCGTAAGATTTGGATGTGGTTGGATTTTTAGGAGGCAAAATTGGTGTATTCTGGAAAAAAATAAACCATATGCTTTATTAGAGAAAATAATTCGACAGTATGCACTTGATAAATGTAATATCGCAGCTTTTAGCAATGTGAGTATTTTAAAGAAATCTTTGAAAATGGAAGAAATAACAGAAAGAGTGGAATTTTATACAGAAGAAGTAAGTAAAAATATATGGAATTTAGTAATGAATAAAAACTTAACAAAAAATCAGAAAGACTTGTCTTGGCTTATAATACATCGCGCTCTTCCTGTAAAAGAATTTCAGTACGCCAGAGGTTTGATTAGGAGATCTGAATGTCCTAGAGATGGATGTGGGGGTGTAGAGTCGGTTTTACATCTTTTTTGGAATTGTGATTTTTCGCAATGTGTTTGGAGGAAAGTAGGGCCTTTATTGAAGCATCTTACAGGTTTAAAGAAAGTAGAATATGAAGTTGTTTTTTATGGGGTAAATATGAAATGTGATATAGGATGTGAATTAAAATGTTGGAGGATCATTAATTCTGTAAAAGAGGCATTATGGAAATGTCGAAACCTATTATTATTTAAAAAAAGTAGTTTTTTCTGTACAAGATTGCTTTTCTTTATTTCTGAGTATCCTTTATGTTTATTTTTTAGTTGACAAGAAAAATGATAAATGTAAAGCTTATAGAGATTGGAAACCAGAATGTTGGGGTAATTATTAAATTTTGGTTCTTTGATAAAAAGAAAACTGCAATGATGGCATAAATTATTGAATATTATGGAAATATCCTTTTAGACAGAGATAATTGTCTTGGATTTCCCCTGAGTAGTTTTCAAAAAAAAAAAATAAGAAAAAAAAATCTGTTCTTATCAGTTTAATATCTGATACGTCCCCTATCTGGGGACCATATATTAAATGAATTTTTGGAACAGGGAGATGGAAGAAGAGCTTGCTCTGTCCACTCCACGCATCGACCTGGTATTGCAGTACCTCCAGGACCGGTGCACTTCTCTTACTCAGTTTGAAAAAGCAGATAAAAGGAGCAAACCAGCTTTGGGGAAAAAGAACAGCCCAGTTACGGAAACCCAAAGCAGGCAGCAAAGTTTGCAGCAGATGAGCTGAGGGGGAGGCTGCAGTGTGACAGCCCAGCAGCATCACTAGGTGGAAGGACAGCATCACTAGGTGGAAGGACAGGCAGGCAGAAAAAGTGGCTTCAGCGTGTGTGGCGGCGGGGCAGGCAGCCCAGTGCCGTTCCCTCTGGGGGTTTTGTTGTGATCCTGCTTGAGCTGTAACGAGCTGATTGCGTCGTTGGAGCTCGTTGTGGCTGGCAGAAAGAGGCGGGCCTATGCAAATAGGGTGTGCCTGGGCAGTCGGGGAGGCTGCGGGCCTCAGGCCGGCGAGCCCGAGGAAGGCCCGAAACGGGGCCGGAGCCAGAGCCAGAGAGGGCCTGGGGCTGGGAGCCCCCACGGCGGGGCTGCCTGGATGCGGGGCTGCCTGGATGCGGCAAGGGGGGGCTTGGGCCAGAGGTGTGCTGCCTGCCGGGGCCAGCCCCCGCTCTCCCCGTGGCGTCATCCCCGGCCCCAGGTCTGGGGCCGCCTCCGCGCGCGCGTTTCGGGTTATCGCTTCTCGGCCTTTTGTCTAGATCAAGTGACTTACTTGGACTGGTTCTGAAGGTGCTTTTGAGACCCCCCTGGCTTTGCCTTCTGGGATCGCCCCTTTACAGGGACTTCACCTGGATGCTGCTTTTGGGTCGGGGGCCAATCCCGGGGCAACGTGAAGGCGATCAACTTGGCTGAAGGATGGCTTCTGCTCCTGATGCACCGAATACAGTTAGGCTGTATTTTCCGAAAACGAAGAAAGATGTCTACGTGTTACGACGAATCCAGATCGACATTATCGAGGAGTTATTGGGAATGAATCGCTTCAGCATTTTCTGCGTCCAAGCCTTCCTGCAACAGGGATTCTACGACATTACTTTCAACACTGCCAGCGAATTGAGGACTTGCCACATGAGAGCCCAGGAGAAAAGTGACCACCCTGATTTGGTTGAGATTAATTTCGTGGTGAATGAGACCAGAAACAGAGTTCCTATTGTTGTCCACATGTATAATCCCTTTGTTAGGGATGAAGAGGTAAGGGTGTTTCTTGGACGTTATTGTAGTCATGTTTCACCCGTGGAAAGAAAACGGAATGTATTTGGGACTTTTAATGGCGATAGAAGATTCTGGGTTGAGTTCAAAAGAGATCGGGATGGGATTGGGGGGCTTTGTCATCCTCCACAGTCCTTCGCTATTGGGACTAATAAAGGCTTTTTGTTTTACCCCGACCAACCCAGTTTCTGTCGCAACTGTTTCAGTTTTGGTCATCAAAAAGCAGACTGTAAAAAGGAGTTTTGTTGCAGGAACTGTTTTAAGCCAGGGCACAGAACAACAGACTGTGAGGTTGCGAGGAGGTGTCATCTGTGTAACTCCGCGGAGCATCTTGCAAGGCAGTGCCCAACAGTTCCTCGGTCTGCAATGCCACGGTCATACTCGGAGGCGGTGAGAGATGGTCCAGTAGAGGAAAGAGCAGTGAACCTGCCTCCGGAAGACGAGCCAAGCAAGCTGGCCAGGAGGGGGAGGAAACAGGTGATGTGGATATCCCTGATCTTTTGCAGGCGGAGGGTGATGATTCTCCCCAAGTGGCGAGTGACAAAGAAGAGATGGCGGTGGATAAGGCCTCTCTGAAAAGAAAACCAGATGGGGATTCTGTATCCTGGAGTGAGAAAATATCAGAGTTCTCAAGTCCCGAAGGTAGTCAAGAGGAGGACTCTTCTGTAATTATTGACTCGGAGTCTTCTGCTCCGGCAGCAAGTTTTTTGGATCAGGAGGAGGTGGAGAAGTTAGCCGAGACTATGAACATTGTTAAGGGGGATGAGGACTATAAAACTAAAAAGAAAAAGTCAAAAAAAGATGCTCTTGCCCAAAGAGGGACCAAGGAGATGAAAGGTGTACAACCTGGGGTTTCCTCTGATGATCATCCTCCTACAAGGGCTAGAGCGAGAGGTGGTTAAAAAAAAAGTCGTTGAAATGTTTCTTTTTTTCCTGTTGTCTTTTTTTCTCTTTTAGATGCCACTGAAATTGGGTTCTTTGAATGCGAGAAGCATAAAATCGGTTGCCAGAAGAGCTGCTATATTTAAAGTGTTGACATTGCTAAACTTAAATATAATTTGTTTGCAGGAATGTAACCTGGCAGAAGAAACTAAAAATGTGAAGTGGGATTTGGGGCCTAGTGTGTGGTCTGTGAGTAATGAAAGAAATGGGGGAGTGGGGATATTATTTAAAGGTCATGATTTTGTAGTGAGAGAAATTTTTCATGTTGTCCAGGGACGGGCTTTAATGGTTTCTTTTATTTTTTTGGGAGTGCTTTATAAGATTATAAATGCATATGCTCCAAATGGTAAAAAGGAGAGAATGGATCTTCTTGAAAGAATAATGTTGTTTTCAGGTGGGAGGGATAATATCCTTTTGGTAGGGGATTTTAATTGTGTTTTGGATGAGAGGGACAGGGTGAGTGTGAGTGGGGGAGGTGGAAGGAACATTGATAATACTGGGAAATTCCTAAAAGAAATGGTTTCTTTATTTAAATTTAATGATGCCTATAAGGCAGCGGGGGGATGAGACAAATCATTTCACGTACTTTAGTGATAAAGGGAATGTGTTCTCTAGGATTGATTTTTGTTTTTTTTCTCGTAGTTTGGAGATTTTAAGTTATTGCGTTAAAAGATTTCCTTTTACTGATCATGGGTGTTTGGAGTGTGTGTTTAATGTGAATGGAGAAAGGGAATTTGGGAGAGGGGTTTGGAAATTAAATAATTCCTTATTAGAGGATGAAGTCGTGATAAATAAATATAAAGAGTGGTTTAAGATATGGTTTAAAAGAAAGAGGGATTTTGCAAATGCTTGTGAGTGGTGGGATTGGTTTAAAAGTGAAACTAAACGGTTTTTTGTTAAAATAGGATGTGAGAAGGCAAAAGAAGAAAGAAATAAGTATGAGAGATGGCAAAACAGATTAGGTTATTTGGAGGAGTTGAGGAGAGAGGGGGTGAATGTAACTGTTGAAATTGCAGAAGCAAAAGAACATATTAGAAAATTTTTGGAGGCAGAAGGGAAAAAAATTATTGCACAGGCGAAGATGATTGTGAGTGAGAATGATGAGAAATGTACTAAGTTTTTTTTCAAAAAAGTGTTTGGCAAGAGGGTGGAAATGTCTTCTGTTTTGAATAATGAAGGAGTGAGGGTGTTTGGTAAGGAGAAAGTGTTGCAAACGGTGAAGGGGTACTATGGGGATTTATTTTCTGGAGGGAGGAGGGATGAAAGCTTGGAAAATGAATGTTTAGAGGTGATAGAAGAAAAATTATCTCAAGAAGATAAGGATATGATGTGTGATGTGATAACAAAAAGTGAGTTAGAGTGTTGTGTGAAGAGTATGAGGAAAGGGAAAGTGCCGGGAAGTGATGGTTTGACAGTTGAGTTTTTTTTGTTTTGGGATATAATTGGTGGTGGTGATGTTGGAAGTATGTAAAAGTGTGTTGGAAAAAGGATGTTTAACTAAGAGTATGAGTGAAGGAGTAATAGTGTTGTTGTATAAAAAAGGTGATAAAGAAAATTTAAAAAATTGGCTTCTATAACATTGTTAAATGTTGATTATAAGATCATTGCAAAGCTTATTGCTAATCGTTTTAGGGAGGTCATTGCAAAAATGGTGGGGCAGGAGCAGGTGTGTGCTATCCCGGGGAGGCAGATATGTGAGCATTTGGTGTTTTTACGTGATATCCTTTGGTATGGAAAAGAGAGAAGGCAAAGTGTGGCTGTGGTAACGGTTGATTTTGAGAAGGCGTATGATAGAGTAGTACATGGTTTTATGTTTAGTGTGTTAAGGAGAATGGGGGTACCTGTGAGAATGTTGGAGTGGGTGATGTGTTTGTATAAGGGTATTGTGAGTAGAGTGTTGGTGAATGGCTTTTTGACTGAGGAGGTATGTGTGAATGCGGGAGTTAGACAGGGTTGTCCCTTGTCACCAATTTTGTTTGTCTGTGTAATGGAACCTTTAATTCGTGCTGTGATGAAAGATAAAGAGTTGCGTGGGGTGGAGGTGCCTGGGAGTGGTGGAAGTGATTTAAGAATTATGGGCTATATGGACGATGTGACAATTGTATGTAAGACTCAGGCAGGTTTGAGGAGAGCTAAGTTGTTGATGGAACTTTTTTGTTTGGCAAGTGGTTTCAAACTGAATGTTGATAAGAGTGTGTGTAAGGTGTTTGGAACATGGAGTGAGATTGAATTATGTGGTTGGACGGTATGTGAGAGGGGATGGGAAGTATTGGGAATAGTGTTTGATGATGATATGAAAGGGAGTGAGAGTTGGAGGAGAGTGGATGAGAGAATAAAAAAGAAATTGGAGTTTTGGTCTTTGAGATCTTTGACTATTGAAGGAAGGGTTTTGGTACTTAAATCTGTGATTATGCCGATTTTATTGTATTTGAGTGTTGTTTTTCCGCCACCAGATTGTGTTCTTCGGAGGATTATTAGGATTATGTTTTGTTTTCTATGGAATTCTAAAATGGAGAAACTAAAAAGAGATAAAGTGGTGAAAACGAAGGTGAATGGTGGGAAAGGAATGGTAAACGTGGATCGGTTTTTGGCAGTAAAATATGTAAGTTTGTGTGTAAAACTGAGCAAGAAAGATAGTTTGGTTGGATGTATGGTTAGGTATGTTGCAGGTAATGTGTTGAGGAAGTATGGTTTGTATGAATTGGATTTAAGGAGGCCAGTGTGCTTTCAAGCACCGTGGTTTTATGTTAGAGTTGATCGCTGCATTAGGAGGAATAAATTGGAAAATGTGAGTGCAGAGATGTGGTGTGATGGTAAGAAGGTGTGTAAAATTTTGGACGACAGAGAAGAATTGGAAGGTATTTGTGGTTTGACTATGAAGGAGAGTGTGGAAGTATGGAAGAAGGTGAGTGATAAGGAACTGATTAATAGGCAAAAGGATCTGGCTTGGATGTGTGTGCATGAGTGTGTTCCAACAAGAGTATTTCAAAGAGGAAATTGGTGGGTAGTCAACAATGTCCAAGAGATGGATGTTATGGGTGTGAGGGGTTGGTGCATGTGTTTTGGGAGTGTGAGTATGCAAAACGAGTGTGGGGGAAAATGAAAGGATTGATTCAAGGGTTGACAGGTGTCCAGATGTTGTCATATAATATGATGATGTATGGTTTAAATAAATTGGAGCGTGAGAAAGGTAGAGTATTGTGGTTTGTGGTTAATTGTGTTAAAGAAGCATTGTGGGATTCAAGAAATGTGGAAGTGTTTAGAGGGAGTGAGATGAGTGTGGACAGTTGTGTGGCTTTGATTCGGAGTAGGATTTTCTTCTATGTATTGAGTGATAGGAGAAAGTTGGGAGATGATGCTGAAGGAATATGGAAACACAAGAAATGGAAGTCATGGTTTTCTGTGTCCTAGTTATTGGGATCCTATGTTTTGAATTACAATCATGATGTTTCTTTGCTTTTTGTGTTGATTCTGTTTTGTGAATTTTTGTGTGAGTAGTATCTTTTTGTATTTTGTAATAAAAAAATGAAAATATCTGTTCTTATCAGTTTAATATCTGATACGTCCCCTATCTGGGGACCATATATTAAATGGATTTTTGGAACAGGGAGATGGAAGAAGAGCTTGCTCTGTCCACTCCATGCATCGACCTGGTATTGCAGTACCTCCAGGACCGGTGCACTTCTCTTACTCAGTTTGAAAAAGCAGATAAAAGGAGCAAACCAGCTTTGGGGAAAAAGAACAGCCCAGTTACGGAAGCCCAAAGCAGGCAGCAAAGTTTGCAGCAGATGAGCTGAGGGGGAGGGAGAGAGAGGGTTGAGGAGCAGGAGGGAGACGTTGACGGCGCACAATGCCTGGCTGCAGTGTGACAGCCCAGCAGCATCACTAGGTGGAAGGACAGCATCACTAGGTGGAAGGACAGGCAGGCAGAAAAAGTGGCTTCAGCGTGTGTGGCGGCGGGGCAGGAAGCCCAGTGCCGTTCCGTCTGGGGGTTTTGTTGTGATCCTGCTTGAGCTGTAACGAGCTGATTGCGTCATTGGAGCTCGTTGTGGCTGGCAGAAAGAGGCGGGCCTATGCAAATAGGGTGTGCCTGGGCAGTCGGGGAGGCTGCGGGCCTCAGGCCGGCGAGCCCGAGGAAGGCCCGAAACGGGGCCGGAGCCAGAGCCAGAGAGGGCCTGGGGCTGGGAGCCCCCGCGGTGGGGCTGCCTGGATGCGGGGCTGCCTGGATGCGGCAAGGGGGGGCTTGGGCCGGAGGTGTGCTGCCTGCCGGGGCCAGCCCCCGCTCTCCCCGTGGCGTCATCCCCGGCCCCAGGTATGGGGCCGCCTCCGCGCGCGCGTTTCGGGTTATCGCTTCTCGGCCTTTTGGCAAGATCCTAGTGGTCAAGTCTTAGGCATCGGTGTGGCCCCTTTTCTTGGCCTTGTGTTCCTTCCCGAGGGTTGGACACATGCTGCTATAGGGTGAAGGCTGTACTCACTGAATACCGAAGGAACCCTGCCCTCTGCCTTCTTCCCTTCCAGTCCGGTTGGGAAGCATGCTGCAATTGGGGAACAGGCATAATCCATCGAGAGAAGGCGATCAATGATCTGGAAGGATGCAAGTCCCGCCAGAAGCACCTAACACCGTGAGGGTGTATTTTCCGAAAGAGAGGAGAGAGCATTTCGGGCTAAGAATGATCCAGAAGGATATCATCGAAGATTTACTTGGAATGGAGAGATCGAGTATATTCTGTGTTCAAGTCTTTCTACAACAAGGCTTTTACGAAGTGACTTTTACCAGCGTGAACGAACTAAGGACCTGTTATTTTCGGAGCCAAGAAAAAGCATCTGATCCTTTGATGGAAGACCTCATCTTCTTGGTGAATGAGGTAAAGAACAGAACCCCTGTTGTAGTTCATATGTTCAATCCATTTGTCCGAGATGAGGAAATAAGAATTTTTTTGGGCCGCTATTGTAGCTATGTTTCCCTGGGTGAAAGGAGAAAAAATGTTTTTGGAACTTTTAATGGTCAAAGGAGGTTTTGGGTGGAGTTTAAGAGGGATCCAGATGGCGTTGGCGGTTTCTCCCACCCCCCTCAGACCTTCTCCATTGGGAAAAACAAAGGCTACCTTTTCTATCCTGGTCAACCAATGTTTTGCCGGAACTGTTTTTGTTTCGGCTATACAAAAACGGACTGTAAAAAAGAACAATGTTGTAAGAACTGTTTTAATCCTGGGCATAAAACCTTGGACTGTAAAGTGCCACGTAAATGTCACCTGTGCAATTCAATTGAGCATTTGGCAATCAGGTGTCCATCTGTCCAGCAGTTACCAGTTCTCCGCCTTTTTTCAGAGGTGGTAAGTGGTGAAAAAGAACAAGTGAGTACTGTACCTGAGCCAGAAGTATCCTTACCCTCAGAGTATGCAGTTTTTTCAAGAGATATACCGGTTGAGGAGGTGCCGGATCTGCTGAGTGCTGAGGGGGATGATGCTCAGCCAGAGGACGAACCTTCTGAGGAAATGCTGATAGAAAAAGCTTCATTAAAAAGAAAGACTGAGAACAAAATGTGGAGTGAAAGTATCGAGGAAACTTCCAGCCCAGAAGACAACAATGTAGATGACTCCCCGGTAAATATTGACTCTGATTCTTCTGCTGTATCTTCTGCCTTTTTGGATCCAGTGGAAGTTGAAAAACTGTCAGAGACGTTAAAAATCTCAAAAAAAGAGAAGGACTTTAAAACAGTCAAAAAGAAATCCAAAAAAGAGTTTGGAGAGATGAGAGGTGTTCAGGGTGAGAAAGCTGCATCTTCATCTAGAGCAAGAGCAAGGGGAGGTCTGAAAAAGAAACCAGAGACTTGATAGTGAAAATGTGTTTTCTTTTCTATGTGTTTAATCCTTTTCCTTTTTTTCCATGACTTTAAACTTGGGTTCTCTTAATGTTAGGAGCCTGAAATCCAACGCAAGAAGGGCTGCTATTTTCAAGATTCTAACTCTTTTGAACTTTAATATTATCTGTTTACAGGAGTGCAATTTGGAAGAAGAACCCAAAGAAGTTAAATGGAATTATGGTCCAGCTTTTTGGTCCACAAGTAAGGAAAGAGGTGGAGGGGTTGGAATTTTGTTTAAAAGTTTTCAGTTTTGTATTAAGGAAATTGTTCAAGTTGTACAAGGAAGAATCCTTATGGTTATTTTTGAGTTTATGGGGTTAATTTATAAACTAATTAATGTTTATGCTCCTACAAATAAGCAAGAAGGATTAGATCTCTTTGAAAAATTAAAAAATTTTTTGGGGGGAAGAGGGAATATTATTTTAGTAGGAGATTTCAATTGTATTTTGCATCCAGAAGATAGATGTGGTGGAAGTGGGCTATCTAATGGGAGTATGGATAGTTCAGGTAAAATGTTAAAAGATATGATTTCTTTATTTCGTCTTCAGGACGTGTATAAATGTAAAGGAGAACATGCTAAACGCTTTACTTACCAAAGTGACAGTGGTAATATTTGTTCCCGTATTGATTTATGTTTTGTTTCCAGATCCTTTTAAATTTTGAGTTCAAAAGTACAGAGTACCTTTTTCTGATCATGGCTGCTTGGAATGTTGCGTGAGTATAAATGGTGTAAATGAATATGGTAAAGGGGTATGGAAACTTAATGTCTCCTTATTGGAGGATGTATGTGTTAGGAAGGAATATAAAGAATGGTTTGGAAAATGGGTGAGACTGAAATCTGTTTTTGGGGATGTGGGAGAGTGGTGGGAATGGATAAAAAAGGAAACAAAGAGGTTTTTTATAAAAAAGGGAAGTGAAAGAGTGAAGAGAGATCGTGAAATGTATGAGAAATGGCAGAAAAGACTTGAATATTTAGAGACATTAAGGAAATTGGGGGAGGACATGAAAGAGGAACTTGTAGAAGCAAGGGAACAAGTCAGACTGGGTTTAGAGAAAGAGGGTAAGAAAATTATTGTACAAGCAAGAATGTTGGTAAAAGAAACTGATGAAAAATGTTCTAATTTCTTTTTCAAGAAGGTGTACGGGAAGCGAGTGGAGATGGAAAGTGTCTTGAATAATGAAGGACAAGAAGTTTTTGGAAAGAAGAATGTGTTGGAGACGGTATGGAAGTTTTACAGTGACTTATATGGTGAGAAAAAAAGTGATAAATGTTGTGAAGATGTTTTTGAGGTGGTGAATGATAATTTGATGCAAGATGATAAAGAACAATTGAGTATGGATCTGTTGAGAAAAGAAGTGGATGATTGTGTGAAAGGAATGAAAAAAGGGAAAGTGCCTGGGAGTGATGGTTTACCTGTTGAATTCTATATAGAATTTTGGGATATGATTGGGAAATATGTTTTTGAAGTATGTCAATATGTGTTAGTACAGGGGAGTATGGTTCAAAGTATGAAAGAAGGAGTGATTGTAATGTTATATAAGAAAGGCGAGAAGAAAGATCTTAAGAATTGGAGACCGATTTCGTTATTGAATGTAGATTACAAGATTGTTGCTAAAGTGATTGCTAACCGTTTGAGATGTGTGATTGAAAGAATGGTGGGGGAAGAACAAGTGTGTGCTGTGCCTGGAAGACAAGTTGCTGAAAGCTTGATAGGTTTGCGTGATGTGTTATGGTATGAGACTGAGAGAAAACAACCAGTAGCTGTATTGACAATAGATTTTGAGAAAGCGTATGATAGGGTTGAACATGGTTTTATGGTGAATGTTTTGAGGAGAATGGGAGTACCTGAACGTTTGGTTGAATGGATAAAAGTTTTGTATAAGGGGATGGTGAGTAAAATACAAGTGAATGGAGGTTTGACTGAGGAAGTATGTATTAATTCAGGAGTGAGACAGGGGTGTCCTCTGTCCCCAGTTCTGTTTGTATTTATTATTGAACCTTTGTTACGAATGATTGTAAGTGATAAAGTTATACGGGGAATTGAAGTGCCTGGAAGTAGTGGAAGGAATTGGAAAGTGGTTGGCTATATGGATGATGTTACTGTAATGTGTAAGACTCAGGCAAGTTTAAGAAGAGTGAAATTGTTGATTGATTGTTTTTGTTTAGTGAGTGGTTTTAAATTGAATATTGAAAAGAGTGTATGTAAAATGTTTGGTGAATGGAAAGAAATAGAGTTATGCGGATGGCCAGTATGTAAAGGTGGAATTGAGGTTCTTGGTATTGTATTTGATGATGATATGAGAGGGAATGAAAGTTGGAATAAAGTTAGTAGTAAAATACAAAAGAAGTTTGATTTTTGGTCATTAATATCTTTAACTATGGAGGGCAGAGTACTGGTAATAAAAGCTGTGATCATGCCAATATTGCTATATGTTAGTAATATTTTCCCTGCGCCTGATAAAAAATTAAGGAAAATTGTACGACTAATATTTTGTTTTTTTTGGAATTCCAAAATGGAGAAACTGCGGAGAGATAAAGTGACTATGATGAAAGTGAATGGTGGAAAAGGTATGGTAAATGTGGAAAGGTTTTTGATGCTCAAATATGTAGGTTTATGTGTAAAAATTAGTAAAAAAGAAAATTTGATGGGATGTATGACAAGATATGCTGCAGGAAATGTATTTCGTAAGTATGATTTGTGTAAGGTTGATATGACTAGGCCTGTGTGCTTTAATGCACCCTGGTTCTATATAAGAATTGAAAGGTGCATTCGAAGAAATGGTTTGGAAAAGGTGACAGATGTTGAATGGATGGAAAATAAGAAAGTGACCCAAATAATAAATATGAGGGAAGAGATGCTAGGAATTGGGGGTTTTACCCTTAATGAAAGTAAAACTGCATGGGCAAATATTTGCAATAAAGAAATAATAAATCGACAAAAGGATCTTGCATGGATGTGTGTTCAAGGGTGTTTACCAACAAGAGTGTTCCAGCGAAGAAGAAAACTAATAAATAGTGAACAATGCCCACGGGAAAGTTGTGTTAAGTGTGAAAATATTGTCCATTTGTTTTGGGAGTTCACATATGCAAATGGGGTGTGGAGGAGGATGGGTAAAATGATTAAGGGAATAACTGGTGTTGATTTCTTAACTTACAATATGATGATGTTTGGTTTGGGAGGGTGTAATAAAGAAATAGCAAGAGTCTTATGGATAATTATGTGCTGTGTGAAAGAAGCCTTATGGGATACAAGGAATGTGTGTGTATTTAAAAATCATATGATTGATGAAGGAGGTTGTGCAGCCATGATCCGTAGTAAACTTTTCTTATATGTTTTAAGTGACAGAAAACGACTTGGAAATGAAGCTGAAGGCATCTGGAAATTTAAAAAATGGAAAATGTGGTCTACTTAAAATTGTTTCTGCTTTTTCTGTGTGATGTAAAAGATGTTATGTTTTTGTACTATGGAAATGTGTTATGAAACATTGAAATGTGTTCTTTTGAATAATGTTTAATTTTTAATGGTTTTTAATACTTTTGAAAATTTTGTAATAAAAGAATTAAAAAAAAAAAATCTGTTCTTATCAGTTTAATATCTGATACGTCCCCTATCTGGGGACC
>CM044445.1:104690287-104701644 GCA_024363595.1 Xenopus borealis
CCAGCTCCCTCTGTTGGTTGTAAGCAAGATAGTATGACTGCAGTCTCATCCAGCTCCCTCTGTTGTAAGCATGATAGTATAGCAACTGTGGTCTCGCCCAGCCCCCTCTGTTGGTTGCAAACAAGCTTTATGTTGACTGCGTCTCACCCAGCCCCCTCTGTTGGTTGTAAGCAAGATATTATGGCAACTGTGGTCTGTCCCAGCTAGAGTTGCCACCTGGCCATTTTTTTACTGGCCTGACCGGTATTTTAGATGGCTGATCCAAATGTTTTTAATAGGAAAAAAGCTCAATATTTAGGAAGGCTGGTATTTTTTTTTAAAGAAAAGGTGTTAACCCTAGTCCCAAATAAGGTTGCCATCTGGCCGGTATTTTACCATCCTAGCTGGTAAAAACGATGCTTGATGCCAATGTTATTAATAGGAAAAAAAACGGCAAGAATATAGGAAGGCTGGTATTTATTTCCAGAAAAGGTGGCAACCTCACAAATCTATACAAATCTCAGCCTCTCTACTCTCCTTCGTGGTATATTCCAATGGTACAGAACTCTTATCCCTATACCCAAGAACCCAGTTAATCTTACCTGTGCTCTCTGGAATCCCATCTATTGGTTGTAAGTAAGCTTTAGGTTTTCAGTCAAAAATGGAAAGTGTTTTACTTTGCACCACAGTTACGCAATGGTTCCAGGTGCAGACACAGACAGCTTATTTTGGCAGACAGGGCTAATACGTAAATGCATAGAACAGGCCAGTTACAGCCCCTGTGCGGGACTAACCCAAAGCTGATGCCACAAGTGGCTGATGCTTGGCCTCTGGAAAACCATCAGCCCCTGTTGTTACACCAGCTTTTTCCTTGCCTGCACCTGGAACCATTGCAGGAAGATAAGATTGAATAATGGCAGTATCTGCATGTGTGCATTGTGCTGTGCTAGTTGTTTATGCAAACACGGGAGCATATACAATAAAATCAAATGAAATGGCTGCTCCAACTCTATTTTTCAAATTGAAAAAAAAAAAAAAAAAGATTTTGAAAAAATTTTAAATGGTTGAAATGGTAGTAATATAGATAGTACATCAGTATCATATCAAAGCAGAGCTGCCTATTACACAGCTGCTGTTAATACAGTGGCAGCTAAACAAGGACAGATTCGGGAGATTTGGTGGCCTGGCGACTAATAGTTCGAGAAGATATTTTCCCAGAAGAAGAGGCTGTCTTCAGCCTGCTATAATTAGAAAACACCTGCGGCAATGCACTCACGGCGCCTCGATTTCCGAAGTAGCCCGAAGTTTCCTTGTGAGACAACTTCGGAAAGCAAAGCGCAGCAAGTGCATTGACGCAGGTGATTTCTCATTGTAGCAGGCAGAAGGCACTTTGGGGTGATTGTCGCCCAGAAGAAGAGGTGATTAGTCACCAGGCAACCAAATCTGCCCATGTGACCCTTATTGTATTGGATATTGGATTAGCAAAGCATCATGTTTACAGTGCCCAGATGTGTTGGTTATAAAGCAGCATAATAATATTGCTTTTAAATAGCACACCCTGCTGATTCCATTCAGGGTCGGACTGGGCGGCCCGGGGCCCACCAGGACTGCAGTCCAGGGCCCCCCTCCTTTTTTATCTGTCCAGTCTGACCCGGACTCCATTGTCTAGCAGCAGTTCTGTTACAGCGGCAGCAGTCTCACACCGAGTCCCCTGTTGGTTGTTCAGAGAGCAGCATACAGGCAGTTGCTTTCTCAATAACAGCACATAATGGCAGGCCCAAACACATTCTTGTTTCTTTTGGGAGCAGGAGAAACTCTTTTTACTGCCAATAACACAACTTGATTTTTTCATCCTTCTGCTGGGTTGACCAGAGAAAGGAAGCTAGGCCACTAAACACCATCATTCTACACTATGTTTTGCTTGTCCATAGCTCACACTAGACAATCTGATCTTGAGACAGTTAAGAGAAGGGTGCACCGATCCTGGAGGTACTGCTATACCAGGCCAATGCATGGAGTGGGAACTCCCCCTTCGAAAAATTAATTCAGTTAATAATCACAAGACATTAAGTGAGTTCATTGTTAAATGTCATTGTTAAATGTGTTTAACATGTAGATAGAGATAAATATAAGCCCAAAGGCAAGTGATAACCTGAAGTATGCATACAGAAACAACCACCCACAGGGCCTGGCCCCCCAACATAAGGAGAATAGCTCTTCCATACCTAGAACAGCACAAGAAACACAGCAAAATTCCTTCACCATATCCTGTCTTATGTGGTCTCCTTTGAACTTTTTCTTTCTTTAGTTCTTTGGCTTGCTGAGCCAGAAATATGTCTCTTCTCACTCTCCCGGCAGGCAGTATTTGAATAGTTTGGCTCTGTAATGAGACAGACAGGTAAGG
Organism: Xenopus borealis; assembly: GCA_024363595.1. Lineage (NCBI taxonomy): Eukaryota > Metazoa > Chordata > Amphibia > Anura > Pipidae > Xenopus > Xenopus borealis. The sequence continues at coordinate 104,692,671 of CM044445.1, forward strand.
TACGATACAAAACAAACCAATCACCTGCAGCCAACGTCCAACCCCTCCCCTCCATTCCCCCATTGCCATTACCTGCGGGGAAGTCTTCTTCTCTTCTTATAAGATCAACACTTTCCCACAAAGCATGAAGTGCTTTTGAGGGGCTGAGAAAAAAGTGCTCTAGTCCAGAGGTACTGCAATAACAGCCAGGAGACATATCCGATATTAAACTGATAATAACAGATACAACACACTGCAGTCTTTCACACAGAGCCACCTGCTGTTAGAAAGCTAGGTTGTTGGAAAACAGCAGCAGTAATAACTTATTACAACAGTAGTTTCCGTTCAATGCCATTTGGCGGTTCAGCCTTTGGTCAGGACTCCTATTAGTATTGTCATTGAAACCGCCCAAACCACCAACCCCACTTTGTGTCCCAGACCCACCTGGGTAGCGGGTATTTGAGATATCTGCACATCACTAGAGACAGGAGCATTGTCGATGACTATGGGGGTCATTTATAAAAGTTTGCACAGAGCATATTTATTAGCAAATGGTAGTTTTGCCTGTGCTTTTTCCTGAACACTAAAATATTGCACTGCTCTGCCGGTCTTTCCGGTTTTTGCGAATTCGCATTGTGAATACATTTTCACACATGACTTGGAAATGAGACAAGTCCGTGAGTGTTTACAGGCACTTTGCGAGGTTGTTGTGCGTGAAAATACCGTTGACTTCAACTTAAATTCGCAATTTGCTAACCTGTTTTGTGATTATTTTCTCCTCCACCAAAGTTGTGGCGTAATTCAGATGCAGAGTGTGCACATACATTTTCGCAATTTGCAATTCTTGCCATATTTAAAAAGCACTTATAGGCATTTGCAGTGTGAAAAACAAATCAGCAAATCTGTTTGCATGCTCTTATTCAACTTTATAAATATAACCAGGTGCAGGGCACATATTTTCACTGAGCGAATCATTCTGCCCTTCACAAAGTTTATAAATAAACCCCACTGACTGCCACTGGACAAAACACCTTGAGTACCGTAGCCCTAATTGAAACTGCCTAACACCGAGGGCTGGGCCAAGGGGTAGGCAGAGTAGGCATGTGCCTAGGGAGTAAAGCTGAGGGGCACCAGGCATGTACCTCTTCTGTTGCCAACCCCCACTCTGGTCCCCTCTGTGCCCAAGTCTCTCTGCCCTTTTCGCGCATATGTGCAGGAGTGCACAAAGAAGAAAAGGGCAGAGAGAGTCGGGCAGAGAGGGCACTTGGGCTAAGCCGGCCCTGCCCTGTTAACACTGCCAGTACAAGTAGTTATTAAAATGCTCTAATTTGAGTTTCTGGTAGTTTCCATTAAGTCAACAGGTGGTTTCAGGTGTTTCTCTCTTTGCTAAAATACAGGGTCAAGAAACTACTCTATATGCCTTTTCCTTCTTGGTGTACAAAAAAGGACCACATATATACTTGCAAGTAATGGTACTTTGCTCTCCAAGAACAATATTCTTACATTTTACATACATTATACTAAATTCCCTACATACAATAATAGGCAAAAGATTCTAACAGCAGTCCCCTTTACATAAGCAAGGTGCCAGAAATATATTCGCTCAGACATTTACTGCAACACTTTTCCATGCATTATGTGCCACCTGGTGGCCCCTATAAGAATAAAACCCAGCTAGAGAATAGAAGGAAATGTTGAACAGGAAGACGCCAGCAGACTTTTGCACTGAAATCCTTTTCTTAAATTAGCAGATGGTTTTAGATTTAATTTTTCACAGCTGCCCCCAGTCATGTGACTTGTGCTCTGATAAACTTGCTATACTGCAAATTGGAGTGACATCACCTCCCTCCCTTCACCCTACCCCCCAGCAGCCTAACAGAACAATGGGAATGTAACCACATAACAGCTCCCTAACACAAGATAACAGCTCCCTGGTAAATATAAGAACATCACTCAATAGTAAAAATCCAGGTCCCACTGCAACAGATTGTCCTACTCAATGTAACAAACAAAAGCCTGCCAGAAAGCAGTTCCATCCTTTCTGAAAGTACATGACCAGGCAAAATGACCTGAAATGGCTGCCTACACACCATGATTATAAATTTAAAAAAAAAATTTATATTGTAGAGTGAATTATTTGCAGTTTTAACAGTGTAATTTATAAATAAAAGCTACACCAGAAAAATCATGACAGAGTCCCTTTAAAGGTGGCCATACGCAGGCTGATAAAAGTTGCCGACAGACTGTGACGAAACTGAAAGTTGGCCACATGTCGATCGGACAGGACTAAAAATCCTGTTTGGATTGCGGACAGTATCTGTTTCTTAATGCAGTCCCGTGATCCAACCACCTGTTTACCCTTCTTAAGATCCAATCATTGGGCCTTAGGGCCCATCAATCAGATCAGCCTGATATGGCTAACCTTGAAGTGAGGAGAGATCCGCTCGTTAGGTGACATCGCGAAATGAGCAGATCTCTACGTGCTGCCTGAGAGGACTCGCATTGTGCTATACTAACAATTCCTGCAAACAAAGGATGATGCACAGTGGAGAAATATATATATATATTTTTTAAATAAACACAGGGTAATAAGAGTGTATATATCAGGGTTGTATATTTAAGACATAAGTAGTTATCAAAGATTATAAAACACGACACTAGTACAGAATTGCCGTGGTGTAGAAGAAACTCAATATTAAAGGCCATTCTTTTATTAGAGTTGTAGAATGTTTACACATAACAGGGAATACATCCTTTTATCTCATGTCACAAGTATTCCTAGTGCAAGGTCAAGAAAAACACAGTTTCAGAAACAGCAGCACAGATAACATTTTGGACACTGCGCCGACACAGTAGATGTACCTTATTTGGCTATTGTACCGAGTTGTACCGAGTCTGTGAGTCGGTCTGTCCCTTAGATGGAAACAGTGACACAGTTATGCTAAACTAAGACTGATGATTGGATGCCACGGGATCAGCCCTATGGAAGAAGAAATGGTTAAATTCTAACTTGCTGTATTGACTATTGTTCCCTCCACATCCTCATGAGCTTTCAGGACATATGAGCTATTATTGAATACTCTGTATTAATGTATACCTCAAATAAAGCTGTCTGGTTAATATCCTGAGTGAATCTGAATGGTTCAAGTCAGGCCCAGGCTCGATTTGAGTATTTATTTAAATCCAAGAGGGACTTACACATGGTGGTTGAGAATCCTATATCCCTAGTAGAGAATCTCACTAGTAATGGGTGAATCTGGGGCGTTTCGCTTTGCCAGAAAAAAATTGCCGCATCTCGTTTTGAACGGTTGGGTGCCGGCGCCCAAAAACGAACGCCCGCATCCAAAAACGAGACTCCGGCGAATTTTAGCCAGGCGAAATTTTTCTGCCAGTTTGAGAATGGCGTGAATTCGCAGCGAATTTGCCCCAGGCAAACAAATTTGCCCATCACTAGATACATTTTTTTTTTTAAATACGACATAGAGCTACTATGCAAAATCCTGACAGTATCCCATTAAAGTAGAGCTACCTATTACATAGCTACTATTAACACAATGCCTGCCAAACAACAATCCCTTGCAATATTTTACCATGTCTTTCCAACAGAGCCGTCAGCTGACTGCCAAAGAGATTAGCATACACGCATATCTGCATTGCCTAGATTAACAACCACCTGCTTGTCATAAACCATTTAGAATATTCAATAGAAATAAACATTTGCTTCAATTATACAGTGCACCCTGTTTGTTCCACTGTACAGCAGCAGTTTTGTTACAGTGACAGAGTCGCATGTTGGTGGTCGCTAGCAGAATAAAGGCAGTTGCTTTATCAACAACAGCACATCAGGCAGGCCCAAACTTTTTTCTCCACTTGATCTGACCTTAAAACAGTTAAGGAAAGGGTGCACCGGTCCTGGATGTACTGCAATACCAGGTTGATGCGTGGACTGGGAACTCCCCCTTAAAAAAATTACTATGCTTAATGATTGGTAGGACTAGTAGATAGTACAATCAATAAGATATAAATATATGTAGCATGATGTTATATTAGATCCAAGTATACTGCTATGGTAAGTCAAGGCATAATGCAGTAGCAGATCTAGGAACATCTGCTATGAACTAAAGTGTGCACGCAAAATAAGTCGCCCCTGCACAGAGCCTGCCCCAACACCATACGGAGATATGCAGGGCAGAACTACTTCATGGTCTCTTCCACTTCTGTGGTCTCAGGCATTGCTCACACTGTAATCCTTTAATCTTCTAACGCAGAAGCCCGACTCTATCCCGGCAGCCTGTATTTGCATGGGTTGGCACCTTAAGGAGACAGACCGGTAAGGTACGAAATGGAGGAATCTGACCCGCAGCAAACAAGCTGATATCTGCACCATTCTCCCCCGTTGGTGCTACCTGCAGGTATGGCCAGGGCAGTCTTCTTCCACTGTTGATGTGCAGAGTCGATAAAGCAAGCTCTTCTTCCATCTCCCTTTTCCAAAAACCCTTTTAATATATGGTCGCCAGATAGGGGACGTATCTTCAGGCCATCCCACAAGACTCCGCCCAGAGGTTCAAGCTTTTGTTACTCATAAGGTTACTTATAGAGGAGACTGTCAATTAAATCCAATTTTTACCCCAAAGCTTAACATAATTGACCTTCATGCAGGGCTTTCCATGTACAATATTTAGGACAGCAAAAATCTGTTGGAACGGGCCCGTCTGCCATTGCCCTGGGCCACTCCTTCAGTGGGGAAATCCACAGTGTCTAGATCAATGTTTGACAGCAATTCTTTACAAAGAGCCACCTGTTGCTAGAAAGTAGCATAACAGCAATAACATTCCACAGTGGGTTTTATATAAACACACCATCAGGCAGTGTAAAACTGGGGATCTTTTATAAACACTCTGCAAATTTGCACCTTGGCATTAACACATGGCACCAATTAAACGATTGCTTTCAGTGTTCAACCTGTAGCTGGCAAAAAAAAAAAAATGCCCAATGATTGCTTGTTATGGATCACTGTGAAAGAAGTATCAACATAACCAGTGTCATAGCATAATGTCCAAGGAAATTTTCTTGGTGCTGTGATGGGCTCTGTCAATTTCCACAAATCTAACTTAAAAAAAGTAAAGCTATTATATTAAAACATTGCAATTTGCCAGGGAAAAAAGTTATTTGCATGGCAAATGTAGAATTTCCACTTCCCAATGATTTCAGTTTTGCTTCGGGTTTGTTAGATTTCTGCAATCTTTCCAAGATTAATAATACGACTGGTGCTTTTGCAAATACATTTCAACCACAATAGCCAATAAAATAGAAGACTTTTCAAGCAAACTAGGACCCCTAGAGTATGTTTGTGGAAAAAAAAGCATAACATGGTGGGACTATACATCCTTTCTTGTGAATTTCATTAGTCAATTTTGGTATCTTTAGGCCAACTTTATTAATCTGGTATTTTTTCTTCTGCATAGCTGTTGAGATATCAGCCATCAGAATTGCTCAAATGCTCACACCAGGGCCATATTTATAAATAGGATTCAAAATAGGCCCTGCCATTCCTACTACACATAGGCCCAAACAGCCCCACCAGCCCACCTAATAGTCACTTTCTATGGCAACTTACAGCAGCCCTTCTGGCATTTGCCAGAACCCACAGATTGCCAGTCGGGGCCTGGGCACCGGAGGTCCTGTACGTAAGCCTGTAACTTTAAAGGAGTGGTCCAAGGGAGCCTATATATAAAAAGTTTTCTTTTTTTTAAAGAAAAAATATACTCCCCATATGCCGCCAGACCTTGCGTTCTAAATCCAGAAGCGGAGCTGGGGAGGCAAGTCATACCTGGGTTATCCATGCAGGCGAGGTGATGTCTCACGCAGTTGGCTGATTGAAGGGGGTGTCCTTAGGTCTGGTGCCGAGGGTGCCACCGGAATGAAATGCAGCACTGACATACAACCCTGTATTCAGCAATAAAACCATCTGCAAGTAATCAAGGTTATGAACATTTTATTGTGTGTGCACATATAAATATTAATGTCTTTGGGTTTATACACAGAAATAATTCCAAGCTTATACTTTTCCAACAACAGTAAAAAAAAAAAAATGGGGGGGGCATAACGTCCGAATAAAAATGGTTTAATCAGTTTGTGTATGGTCAGTTCATTAGGTAAAGCGTTGCTATTATTAATTCACCAGCATTCCATGTTTTCTACAGTACATGGCACAAATGATACAAATGTTTTACCAAAAACAATTCCACTGTAAATACTGATAAAGAGTTTTACAATGTCACACACAGGACACACACTCCGACTACTACGTATGAAACTGACGTGGGCTGACTTCTCACCTCACAGTTTGCAGCAGTGGCAAAAACTGGCTACCAAAGTCACTTGTATGGCTTTGCTCTTCGGGGGATGCACCCATGACAATTTGCACACATGGATCAAAATGTTGTGCATGTTAACGTATTGCACAGCGGATCTGTAACCACAGGAATGACACCAATGCAGAACACAGATTTATTTTTTTCTGATATATTTTTTCTGTGAGTTCAGCATTGATGTCCATTTCCAGGAGGACAGTCCCCAAGGGTAGAAAGAGAATATAAATCTTTGGCAGTAGTATTCTATTAAAATAAGGCCTTTGCATCCTAGTTACAGATAACGGTAAAACAGGAGTATACCTGTTGTGTGATCTCATTTAACCTCTACAGAACCTTTGCCTATCAAGGGTGGCTGTAGACTAAAAGCAGAAGGATGAGCCATCAGGTTTCAAGCAAGTTCAAGAGCAGATTACAATGCTTGTCTGGCCGAAAAAAAACTGTATTGAACCCGAATGTCTTTGGGGGTTATGTGATAAAATCTACAAAGTTACCAACAGCAACCAAGCAGCAGGTAACATTGGCTGGTTACCTTTTGAAAGCACTTTTTTTTTGGTTACTGCACCTGGGCAAACCTTGTGCAAATGAAAATAAATCAGCACTAGTGATTTCATATATGTACAGCATATTACACATCCACATGAAAGCTGCTTAGTTATATCACTTGTGTCACATGACTCCGTTTGCATATGAACAAAAAAAAAAATAATATACTCTCTGTTATACTGGAAGTCATCTTCTATGGCAGAATTACTTAGCCTGCAGCCGCAAACCTTTATATGGTTATGGATTTTCTTGGTGGCTTCAAGCATTCTTATATATTGATATTCCCTATGTAGAACATAGTTGTCTAAAAATATAACCTTACAAGTGACCTTATAATTGACAGAAAAGGATACATTACCCATTAGACTGTTTGAGTAGTACAAACAGATCCTTAACATATATAACTTAGCCTGTGGCCTATATATGGTCAAATAATCATATCCTTATAATTCATAAATTGTTAAACTGTCCCACTGATGAACACCAAAACACACAATTAACTTGTATAATAATGACATTTTCAAACATGAATTCATATTCTCCACTTTTGTAAATTCCCAGCTTGGAAGCGGTAACCTGCAAATTTTGATTTCCATTGGGGAAATTCATGTAATCAGGACGTAAAAGGGCAAGTCAGCTACTGAACATAACTGAAGGGAATTAAAGCTTGTGTATCAACGTCTCCATGGATACTATTTTCTCTCAACAGTAATACTAGCAAGGCTATCAAGTGTTTGTGCAATGGATAATTCCAAAACTTCCTCTGTAGAGTTCTGGATGACAAATAACATATAAACAACTTAACTGGCTGTCCTCATAGGGGAAATGGCTTCACCCTTTGGGGGGGATCTGTGTCCTTTCTATAGTGTGAGATCTTTGGTGTTTAACAAGATGTGACGTTTGTGTGAAGGTTCTTCCACACTCATTGCAAGAATACGGTCTTTCTCCCGTGTGTGTTCGCTGGTGCAAGACGAGATGTGAGCTCCGTAGGAAGGTTTTGCCACACTCAAGGCACACGTACGGCCGCTCCCCAGAGTGCGTTCTCTGGTGCAGAGTCAAATGAGAAGTGCGGCTGAAGCTTTTCCCGCATTCGCTGCATTCATAAGGTTTCTCACCTGTGTGGATCTTCTTATGCAAAACCAGAGCTGAGCTTTGGGTAAACCCTTTCCCACACTCTACACACAGGTATGGCTTCTCTCCGGTGTGAGTCCTGTGATGGGCAGTGAGATTGGAGAGGCTGCTAAAGCTTTTCCCACACTCGGTACACGCATAGGGCTTTTCTCCTGTGTGAGTCCTCTGATGCAATACAAGGTGGGAATGCCGGGAAAAACTTTTAGGGCATTCGTTGCATTCAAATGGTTTCTCTCCAGTGTGTATTTTCTGGTGTATAATCAGTGTAGAGCTTTGTGTAAAGCTTTCCCCACACTCAGGACACACGTACGGCCGCTCTCCTGTGTGAGTTCTCTGGTGGGCTATAAGGTGGGAAGTGCAAGTGAAGCTCTTGTCACACTCTGTGCAGGGAAAAGGTTTCTCGCCTGTATGCGATCTCTGATGTATAACAAAATGGGACCTGTAAGCATAGCTCTTCCCACAGTCACCACAGACAAACAGCATTTTTCCATTGGGGCCTATCAGGTTGGTAATATACTGTGAGCCCCATGTTAAATTTTCTTCGCATGGAGCCGACAAATACAACTTGGTCTTGCAGGAGTGAACTACAAACTCTGCTTTGTCACAGAATTTGTCTCCACATACAGTACATACATAATCCCCATATTCTTCAGGGTTAGTCGCTTGAAATCTATGGTTCTGATTGTGCTCCAGATCAGCCCAGCCCAAGCTCCCCCCACCTTCATCCTGGGCAAGGGTATTCTCTGCATGTTGCACGGTGTTACACGGTACATAATCTGGCTGGTTAAAGTGATCTGGTAGCATCCAGTTCTCTGAAGAGTCGTCCTGCTGGCTGGAGTCCCACTCATATTCATCTTTTATTATGCACTCTCTTACTGTCCAGTCTGGGGACTGCCCTGGTGTGTAAGAGTCTTCCTGCTTACAACTGGCTGGAAAAAAGGGATAGT